>CM054805.1:33723796-33907303 GCA_028984105.1 Lavandula angustifolia | reverse complement strand
CCGAAACCGAATTCTCGTACGAGGCTTAAGGAAAGAAAATGATATTCTTTACTAGAGAAATTTGAAAGATTATTCTTGATGTGGAGTTGGGAAGGAAATGAAAAACCATATCTAGGTTTTTATAACAGAAATGTGGCCAAACCTTAATTGGATGAAACATTACACATCCACACTTATGTAGAATTTAAGGGACTTTAATATAAATTTAAGGGAATTTAATATAAATGAACATTACTAATATCTCTATTATATACATAGTTATAAATAAATAAATAAATCATTTAAAAGAATAGAGTAAATCATGGTTCTAATAAAAAATGATGCAACACACGTATTGTTTAGAAACTAAAGAAACTAAATACTTATATTTCTCTAATTAACAAATAAAACTTTACTTTAAAATTCTAAGGGCGCAAGTTCGACTTACTTAAATCTCTATATTTAAAATATATATATTAACCCATAAGGGAAATAATCTAAATATTTGAGAGACTCTTCAAAAATGATTTGGGAATTTGAGATTTGAGATGTGATGTACATATGGATGCTAAGTTTGGCTTTTAAACAAAAACTCCCCCATTAATCCTCTTAATTTCTCCAAAAAGTTACAAATCAATATATTAAAAATCAATACATTTAATGCAAAATCAATCACCTTAATAAATAGTATTTATGCATAATTTATTTAATACAAAAATAAATCACCTTAATAAATAGTATTTATGCACAATTTATTTAATGCAAAACTGCAAATAAATCATAACAATAATAGTAAAACCACATAAAATCACTTTATAATATAACCACTTTTGGACGGGTTGTGACAGTAACGACTTTCCTTTTTATCAGCAAAACTGCAACCACAATTGATATTTAATGAGGTCCGATTACTCCTGTTTTGAGGAAAAGAAGGTATCCTTGGAGCCAAGAAAGACAGCAAAAAAATGAAAATTAGCTAAATATGCTTTGAAAATATAGCTCAATCCATATTTTCAATTTTTTATCAATCCAGTTCAAATGTCACTAGGGAACTTTTAAAAGCTTCTGCAGCCTTAAAGTAGTGATGAATCTAATTTAACCAAAGTATTTTTTAACTTTATATCATCATAAAGGAAACTTAAAAACCACAAGACAGATGATACAAAGACATTATATTGGAGTAATTTCAAAATTTCAGCCTATGTAAGTACAAGTAGTAGAGCTTGACCGGATTAGAACAGTCTTGGTAGAAATGATTCATCAACAGAGCAGCAACTATAGCCTGCAAAATACAGAGTGGTGCTTGGGTTAGAATCAATAAAGTTACTATATTGATAGGTAACAACAAATATCGTTAATATACCTCTAATAAACCAGCGAAAAATAAAGGGGAAAAATTCGATAGTTTCTCAACGGCAAGTGGAGAAACTGAGACAATGCTAAGTGCCTGGTCATGGGAAGAGAGTATAAGTGACTTCAATTGGAAAAACCAGCATGTCAAATCCAAAGTGCCAACAAGAGCTATGCAACATAACTATTCCTATAACCGTATGAGGCCTTGAAAACCTGTAGAAAGCATCAAAGGCTTGTTGCACTGGACTCAGGCTCTTAAGAGGTCCAGATTCAAGAGAAGGCCCTGAAGCTGATTTTACTACGTACTTCCTCTCACACTTTGGATTTAATGTAATTCTTCTTTTGCCAACATTTTTGACATGTTGCTGCCTCGAATTTTGACTCCGCAGACATAATCTCTCCGCTATTGAATGGAGTCTTTCAGCATTGCTCAAAGCTTTACATTTAGAATCATAGCCTGCTACAACAAAACCAATTAACGGTGTCACAATGAGAGACTACCGATTGCATCAATTCAAACTCCAGACCATCATTCTCAAAAACTTAGAAATTCAAGAAAAGTGGGAAAGGGATCTGATTACGAATACAAATAGCCATCATACATCCACCTCAAATTTGAAACAGTATCAATTAAGATCTCCGAGTCATCTACGTATAACACCATAAAAAGAGCCCTTCAATTTTTCACCACAATATACCCCCTTTCGCCGCTGCCCCAGTAAAAAGTGGTAAAACAAGGAAATTCACACACGTACCTCTGGGAAAAGCATAACTCGGGTGCAAAGGGAAATGAAAACGAAGACTTCTAAAAAGACCCAATTAACATAGACTCCATTTCATCAAGAATTTAGCAGTCGGCAATGGCTGCTGTTCGAAATAATAAAAATATCGCTCTCTCTCTCACTAAGAGAAGGGGAAGAGTGAGAAAGCCTCAGTGGTTGCATGCCGAGCACTTGGTACTTTCCCCGAGGAATGGTATCGACGTCGTTTTGCAGGCGCGATCAGGAGGGCGGCAAAGCTCGGAGTACTTGCAGTCGGACTTCTGGAGGGCGCGGTGGTGGAGGAACTGGAAAATTGCCATCACTATCAAATTTTTCAGGCGGTGGGAAGGAGGTGGTGGGCATGGAGGGATGGGGGAGGGTATAAGCGGGATGAATTCGCGGTATTGTCGGTGTTGGGGGCGGCGTGAAGATCGAAGCAAGATAAGAAACTCATGTTTTTTTACGGTGGAGGAGACGAATGGATTTGACGGGAAAGTGCAGGGCACCATGGGAAGGGAAGATGTATTTTGGCAGATGTGGTAATGAATTCCACTTTTGACAATTGTATGTGTTATATATAGATAACGTGCAGAAATGACAACCAATAATAGGGATGACAATTTTGCGGGTTAGAGGTCATATATCATTGGACCCGGACTCGTGCAGGGATTCGAATTCAGGTCATCCAAAAATTAACTAATACCCTAAATCAACAACTCATTTGTTAAATTTAGATAAATATAAAAGATAGTATAATTTTAAAAGTCTTATTTTGTAGTACCAATTTTAATTTAAAACAAAAATAAAATATTTTAAAAAAATAATAAACAAGACAAGCACTCTACTTTCGTCTCCTTTTCTCTTTTCGAATTCTTTAACTATTTTTAAATTATTAAATAATATATTTTTTAATTATTTAGTATTTAATAATAATATTTTATAAATCATACTCAAGATAAAAATGAGCGTAAATTGTATATTTCATTTTCGAAAGTTTATTTGATAATTGTATGAAAAATTATGATTATATTATTTGAATAAGAGGATAAATTACTTTTGCATAAGTTATGGACTTATGAATTAAGTTAGTATGTTTTTCGAAACACAAACGATTATTTTGAAAATGTTGCTAACAATAGTATGTAAAAACACTACCTATTTTTAATTTATGAAATGCTTAACTGATTAAAAAAATAAGTGAATAATAAGAGTGAGTTTTTCACTTGCTATAAAAAAAATTCAATTATAATTGTTCATTAGTTATTATTGTATCCATTTTAAGTAGAGAATAGAAATAAATAATTATGTTTTAAATTTATATTTTAAAAATATTTATTTATATTATAAAAAAAATTAATTTTATTTTCATGCTCTTATTACAAATTTGATTATGATACATAATTTGAAATCTAAAAAATAAGATTTATATTTTATAAGCTAATTTTTTTGTTAGATTAATTAATAAGTTTTTATTTTAGTTAGTGATACTTATACATATTATTATTATTATATATGTCAAAGAATAATACTTCCTCCGTCCCACTAGAAATGACACATTTTCCTTATCGCGACGTTGCACTATAAATGACACGTTTCCTAAAATGGTAAAAATTGTGTGGACCACATTTAATTATTTAAAAATAAAATAATCTACACTACATAATACCCATTTCTTGATTCTCGCGTTCAAAGGAAACGTGTTGTTTCAAGTGGAATTGAGGGAGTAAATAGGAATGTTAGTTCAAGTGGTAAAAGTGTTTGAAAAAAATAAAACAATCTACACTACATAACACCACTTTGGTAAAAATTGGGTGAACTACATTTAATTACTTAAAAATAAAAAAATCTATCCTACATAACACTATTTTCTTGATTCGCGCGTCTAAAATAAAAGTGTTGTTTCTAATGGGATTGAGGAAGTAAATAGGAATATTAGTTCAAGTGGTAAAAGTATTTGAAAAAAATATATTGATCTGGGTTCCTACGCATCTGCAAGGGGCGGGGCAGATTCGATGTAGGAACCAGACCCCGATACGGACCAGGTAATACCCACTCCATCGTGTACAGGACTAGGGTTGTTACGGTATACCAAAAAATTGGTATACCGCACATACCGTACCGAAAAATTACTAAAAATACCGAAAATTTGGTATATCGTGATTTTCGGTAAGGTATGATACCGTACCGAAGTTTTTCGGTACGGCAACGGTATGAGATTTCTCATACCGCGGTATACCGTTGCATACCGAAATTTCGGTATGCAACGGTATACCGAACATACCGATTCATACTGAAATCTCGGTACATACCGTGTACCGATATACCGAACTATATCCGGTATACCGATATATTGTGGTATACCGTTGCATACCGATTTATACCGAACTATATCAATTTGTACCGAACTATATCGATGTATACCGAACTATCCATTATATCAATCTTAATGTTATATTATACATTTATAGATTAATGTTTGTCCATTATACCAATCTTAATGTTATATTATACTTTTATAGATTAATGTTTGCCTAATAAATTAATCGTAGTCCGTACATACCAGTTAAATGACATAACTTTATTTAGCAAAATTCGCATTATTTATTTATTAAACCATGAAATGAATTCAAAAAAATTTAAATTACATAAGTAATACATACCAATTATTTGAATTGCCTAAATAATACTTGAAGTGGACTGAAAAAATAATCTAAGTTTATTTATTTAAAAAAATTATATTTTTTTGTTCTCTATTATTTTGTATAAATTTTATAGATCATCTTATGGTTCATATTTTAAATAAATATTTAACTTTTTCTTAGTTTGTCTGATTTTTAAGAAACATAAACTAATTCATTAAATGTTCATATGATAATATGACCATACAACTTAACAATCATTAGTCACTATGAATCAAATATATATGATTGAGAGAATAATTTATTAAATGAAACATCAAATATATATATGATTGAGAGAATAATTCTTACTTTATATCGATTATTGTGAAAATTACTTTATAATTTATATATTCCATCAAGAAAAGAAAAATCAAAGACAAATGTAAATCAAATATTCTATTTTGGACAAAATTATATTCTTAATTTCTTTCTACATTTTCTCAATATATATTCTATTAATTAGTTTCTAAATATTAAATGAAGTAGAATAGAATTTTTCCTTTGTATTAAATATTAAATAAAGCTATTAAATGAAGTAAAATTAAAATCGTAATAATTATTTGCTTCGGTATACCGAAAATTTTGGTATATCGAAGTACGGTATATCGGTATACCAAAATACGGTATGGTATACCGAAAGTTTTGGTATATCGTTTGTTTCGGTATACCGAAAGTTTCGGTATATCGAAGTACGGTATGGTATTCCAAAATAGCAGTATGACAACGGTATGGAGATTGTTCATACCGAACTTTTGATATACCGAACTACGGTATACTGAAGTTATCGATACGATAACGGTATGCATTTTCTCATACCAAATATTTTTGGTACGGTAAGTGGTATGAGAAAAATATTATGGTATACCGTACCAAACACCCCTTAGAGGACGGGTTCAATGGATTCAAGTCTTTTTGCCGTCCCTAACCAATAACTTGTTGGCTGGTAGGTAGTTTCTGACTGGACCTAGGGTAGAAATTTCCCTGCCAACTCAACCTCTCCGCCCCCTTTCCTTCCTCCATTAATTTTATCGAAAAATCTCACTCTTCACCTCGAGAGAATCCACAGCTCGAGGCATTTGCTTTGCGTTTGAATAGTCTAAAAAACGATAAAGATAAAGATAAAGATAAAAAATAAAAAAATAAAAAAGCATTACTCTTTTTTAATTCGGAGAGACGGCGCCTCTTTTGGACCCATCTCAATATTCTACCATTTTCCCTGCACAGAAAGTGTGTGTAATAACTCATCGAAGAGTGTGAAGAGAAAAAGGCAACAACTTTATGATGATAATCATCATTTTTCTTCTGGATCCTGGGCTCAATTAAAGGTAACTTATTGAATCCCTTTTGCTCACCTTTCGCCTTTCGTTTTCTGGTCCCATTTGTTTGGTAGCTATTTTGATAAGGAAAGGTTGTGTTCTTCCGAGAGAGTGGGGTTTTAGAGCTTGGCAGAATTTGGCTATACAACGACATCACGAGCCTTGCTGTGGTCCCTCTTCCACGCCCATAAACTTACAGAAAATGGAGCTTTTTGGAACTACTCTCTGCACTTGTTTTATTGCCCTCTTTCTTGAGTGTTTTTAGGAAGTGAAATTCATGGTAGTTTTTGAGGGTTTGAAACTACTCTGCTCTTGTGTTTATTTACATTCATACTCTTTCTTGACCTTGTTGAATTATTAGATCTGAAGATTTGGAGGATGATGGGAAGATTATAGTCAAGTTTAGAGGCATGAGAAGGAATTCTGGTCCCTCTTTTAGAAACTCTGGTGCTTACACTAGCCCAGGAACACCAGATTACAATGACCACTTGCCAAAGACTTGGAGTTCGGAGCGAATGCCGTTGCACACGAGCAGTAGGAGGCATCTTAGCGGTGCTGCATCGATGCCCTTCAATAGTGGAAGGCCTCTGCCTTCCAAATGGGATGATGCTGAGAGATGGATAACCAGTCCGGTTTCGGGGTATGGTGCCTTCAACGCTGCAGCTGTTAGGCCTCAGAGGCGGTCCAGGTCCAAGAGCGGTCCTTTGCCCCCCATGGGACTTGTCTATATGCCTAATTACTCTCCCAACATGCCTCTACATCAAGGGAGGAGCCTCAGGAATTTCATGGCGAATTCGCCTCTTACGACTGGTGTTTTGGTGCCTGAAGGCTTGTCTGTTCATTATGAGGCCAGATCTAATTTGTTGTATTCTGAAGAGAATGGGAAACATGCTTCTAGTATGCTTAGTGAAACTTCTGATCCTACTTCTGAAGGTATACATAATACATACTTTCTCTTCTTTATTTTTGGCCCTTTTTAGTGGTGAATTGGTCACATTTGTTGATTGAGCAGATGAGGAAGATGATGGTGGGAAGGAGGAGGAGGAGGAAGAAGCAATGGTGTTGTGCAGGGATATGGCTACTCAAATGAGCCCTCAAAGGAGCAGCCATTCCTCTCCCAAAGGAAGGCTATCGTTTTCCACTCTACGTCCCTCTTTCGAGCACCTGCATAGAAATTCTGCACCTGCAGGGAAGGATGATATCAGAGATGTTCAGGTAGACAAAGGGACTAATACTTCTCATGGATTGGTAAAGCAAGGAGTAGAAGAAGGGAGGGAAGTTGGAGATGTACCTGCCTCTTGGAATGTTGTGACTCACTCAACAAAGAATATGTCAAAGTAACAATCTTCAACCACAGAATCTCATTCATAAGAAAAAGATGGATCTATTAATTAATCTTTTCTTGTGCAGGTTGCAGAGAGAGGAAGCGAAAATCACTGCTTGGGAGAATTTGCAGAAGGCTAAAGCCGAGGCTGCAGTGAGGAAACTCGAGGTTAGTTTATCGCACATGATTGGTTTTGTAATTCTGTGAAGAGATGGATAGAATGAGAAGGTTTTTTGACCAGATGAAACTGGAGAAGAAGAGATCAGCATCCATGGACAAGATAACAAACAAGCTACAAGACGCGGAGGCGAAAGCTCGAGCAATGAGAAGCTCGCTTTCATCAATCTCAGACCAACCTAAAACTTCCAGGAAGAGGAGATCATGCTTCAAGTATTTCAAGATTTGTTGTATTTGTAACTGCTTGTTATGCACCAAGAGATAGATTGATCTGACAACCCGTCTTGATGCTACCAAACTATTTAGATGTAATTTTTGAAAGAAAAAAATTAGTTCGTCCCGAATTTTGCATTTCAAGATTCTAGATTTAGCCTATAATTATAATTCGTCCTTCAAATTTTCTTGATATTGTTCAATCGCGATGAAGGAATCCTGTAGTAGTTTTTTTCCCTCGCAATCACATGTTCCGAACGCGAAAACTAAGAAAAGAAAAGGCTAAAATTGTTGTTTTATAGATTAATAAGTTAAATATAAGTATCAATAAATTGACAATCTAGTAGCGTTAATGTAATCCTGGAGTCCATGATCGGGTATACCAGGGATGATGAGGCCGATCATCCTAAACATCAGGAGAACAAAACCTTCCTTGTAATCTGGTCCGAACATACGAGGAAGAAGAAAGCTTCTAACCACCTCCCACATTACATCTACTCTCTTTGCAAACAGCGTCCCGCAGTCAAAATAATTCTTTAACGGTTCTTCTTCCACAATCTATTCATAACAACAAAGAACTCATTTTAGCCCATCAACTTTGGCACTTTTTCATTTTCATCTAATGTCCAATTTTAACTCATTACGTTGCCAAAATACCCGACTTTAATCTCTTTCATATTTAGCCATGGTAGTCCAATTTTCGACCCTTAAATGAATCTTTTTAAGTTTTAATTTTTTGAAGAAAAATAAAAATTCTCACTTATGGCAAATAAAAATCGAGTTCACTTTATTTTCAGCCCACTTTAATCCATTATATTAATCACGTACAATTTTAACTCATTAAATTGCAAAAGTACATCATTTTGGTCAGTTTGATAAAATAAGCCATATTTGTCCGGGTTTTTTTTATATATAAAAATCGAATGTTTAAGTTTGGACAAACATGAGTGATTTTATTTAAACAAAAAGTCGAAATTAAATATTTAGTGTGTTAAAATTGGACATAATTAACATAGTTGACGAAACTATTCAATTACCTTAGCTTCGTAGAGGCTATTGACGTAGATGCACTTCCCAAAATGCTTAAACATGAGCGACGAGCTATCAAACGGCAGCCTGGGCACGATATCATGATTATACACAAACCTATAATACTCCACTCCATAAACCTCAAACTGCTCTCTCATAAACTCTCCAAATCTCTTGTCCCCTATCCTCGGCTGTCCGAACGTGTACACCGCTTCCAACCTCTCCAACAACCCAACCTCGTTATGCATCACGAGCCCCGCCGCAAAAAGAACGGCCAGCGCGCCGCCGAGGCTGTGGCCGGTCACGATCAACCTCGTCGCCTTGCTGACGTGGCATGTCAGCAGCTGCGCTATGGTAGCGTAGGCCGGTAGGCGGTTACCGGTTTGCGGCGGGGGGATGAGGCCGAGGGCTTTGACGAAGCCGCAGTGGAGTCGGCCTTTGATGGATTGCAGAGTGCACCAGGAGATGTCGAAGTCGGTGCTCCAGTCGTCGGCGTTGAAGGGTTCCGTGCCGCGGAAGGTGATGAAGATGGTGTCGGGAGTAGTGGTGGTGTCGCGGAAGAGGAAGGCTTGTGTTATGTCGCCCTCGTACCTGTCTGTCTTAAGATTGAGTAGATAGAACTTTTATGGAAAGATTGTTTTTTTTTTTTTTTTGGTGGGAGGGTGAGTTTGGTTGATGTTGGCTTACCATCCCAGAAGCTAAATGAGCCCAATAGTTCCATCTGGATAATATATAAATTCTTTGGATTAATTTCAGTAAGAAATTAGGCAGAAAGAAAAAAAAAAAAAAAAAGGCAAAAAAGTAAGTGTTATTGCAAAAAGGAATTGCAAAGTCATGTGGCAATAGCTTCATTCTATTGATAGTAACGGATTGAAATAATTGAAAGCGCATTAAATCTCATGCATGGTTTAAAGAAACGGCAGGTCAAAATCTTGTGGAAAATTATTAAAGAATACGGATTGTGTATTTTTTATAATAAAATAAATACACATAATTTGACGTAATTTAAAGTGAACACACGCGCATACTACCTTCCATGTTTCTTCGACGGTGAGTCTGATGAATTCGTCGTTCTCGTAAGCTAGTTTTGATGCCATAGCTGAGAGGGCAGCAAAGTATTTACGAGTCCCAGGATTAATGTTGCTGTCCAAATCCACCCTGTTATCTAGATAGCCATTGATGGATACAAAACTAGCAGATCTCTGATCCGGCACCACCACCTTACCTACACCATGCACCATTCTAACTTAACATTAAATAAATACTAAATTAATCAAGAAAGTAGCACCAGGTAATATGAATTCAAATTTGGTACGAACCTCTGAACAAGTTGTTGAAGAAGATCCAGAAATTATTTGTGTTGCATAGAATGTTTAAGCACAACTCCAATACTAAACCGAACAACGCTAACGGCTTGCCGATATACTGAAGCACTTTCTGAGCCAACACCGAGACGAAAACAATCCCTCTCCGCTCAGCTATTTCTTCCTTCCCATCCACGGATTCAATAAACCCTTTGCAGTCTTCCGAGTAATCATCAGATGATAGTACACGAAAAATACGAAAGATATTCGCGCGTCGAGGCTTCAGCTCAAGATAATCCTTCTTGGTGTTGTCATTAGGATCCATAATGCAGCTACGTATAATACAACCCAAATACACACATTTATATGTATCATTAGATTTTAAGGATGGAATATTGTAAGGTTAACAAGAATAGCAAAGAATATCAAGCTAGCTTCATTAAAAGGAAATGGGATTACTTTCCTTTACCTAATTGGGAATTCACTCTTTCTTGTAGATTCTCATGCCATGTGAAGTTATGGCATCTTTAAGGTGGAGGCAAGATATTCTTCAAATATAGAAACAAATACAGCTCTGTAATCACTTCTATTCCCAACATGATCACAAAAATGGCAGTTTTACCTTTTACTGTGGTTCTCATGTACATGGCATTACTATGTGTAGTCCATAGAAACGTACAATTTCTACAAAGGAATAAAATATACAAAACGCCTCAAACATATATCCACGCCACCTTCGTCTAATTTTACAAGCATGGAAGCATAGCTTGACACAGACTATTTTCATTGCATCAACAGCAGACGTCAGGACTGGGTTGTCGTGTTGCGTCGGAATAGAACAAACATAACAATATGCACAAGGGTTTTGATTATCCAGTCTTCAACAGAATCCGAGATGAGTTTCTTGATCATCTTTATCATCAGCATCACAATAAACATCACCAAACTCCTGTAACCAAACATGATTAGGACGGATACAGGCTTATAAACTTTGTTGTTTCACGTATTATACACAAAAGGAAATAAAGGGTCATTAGGTGTTGGTACGTTGGTAAACAATACTTTTTTCAGAACTAAGAAGATAGACTTCTAAGTCATCTCCATAATCAGATGGAGTAAAACCATATGCAGCTAAATCACTCCAGCTTGCAATTGTAAGCATCTGAAGATCTTTGGATTTCGAAAACAAACAAGTTATAGGTTGCATAAGTTAACATTCGAGGTGGGTAAACGAACATGAAGTGCCCTTCTAAAATTGACTTCACAGAAACAAAAACTAGGTCCGAATCATGATAGTCTCTAGGTAAATTAGCATTCTAAAAAAAATTATGGTCAAATCATGTGGTAAATTAAACAAAACTGGATTTAGCCAAAGAAAGCATCTCAATCGAGCTTCCAAGACCCAGAAAAAAGTTAACACACTATCTCAAATAATGTTTATAGCACTAAGATTGTTCAATGTGCATTGCACATTATATGTAAATATAGTAAAAGGTATAAAATAAATTAATTGAGGTCAGCAAAATTTCCTATATAAAGTATTTGTAACTTATTTTTGCAATAGAAAAGGATATTTATGGCATTCTTGAGTTTAAAACTGCCCCTTCATTCAACTAAATGACCTTGATATGGAGCTGAAACTGCTAAATATGATCAATGCACTAACAATTGATATAATGACAGAACTAGACCATGGTTACACTATGTTTATCTCGAACTCTTATGAAGTACTATCTTTACATGAAATGTTACCAGTAGACGTATGGTGTCATACTAATATAATGAGAAAAATGTTAAACCAAAATTTAACATGAATAGATGTCGAATTTATAAGGTGACAAGAAATAGGAATATAAGAAACAATAATTCTTCAGGTGAAAAAACTTCTGTGAAGGAAACAATAGCTCCTGATTTAGAGCAAGGGTCCTAGCCGTTTGTTGGTCCTTATATTTCTAATTTTGTTCATCTAGACACAATTGGTCATGTTTAGCTTAATTTAAACTGTTTAAATTATCCTTTTCCTGTAAAGATGTTTTCCTAGAGTTTTCGCTTGTCTCCTCTTGGATTTAGGCTTTTCTTTCTCC
Organism: Lavandula angustifolia; assembly: GCA_028984105.1. Taxonomy (NCBI): domain Eukaryota; kingdom Viridiplantae; phylum Streptophyta; class Magnoliopsida; order Lamiales; family Lamiaceae; genus Lavandula; species Lavandula angustifolia. The sequence goes on along the minus strand of CM054805.1, from coordinate 33,895,082 downwards.
CATGTATATTCTTTCACTCTTTGGTTCTATACTATATTTCATTAAGTATCAGCAATTAAAAGAACGAACTAACTTAATTTGTTAAAGGTAAAAGATCTTACAACCTGTTTTCATTTCTCATCCTGGTGATGGATAAGGGCATATTTTGTTAAATGGGCCTAATTAGAGTCCCGACCAAAATGTTTAGACGAATATAGTAATATGAGAGGCAGCGAGTCTGATCATTTGGCGTAATAAATTAAGAGCAGTTGAATAGCCCAACGCATGTAATCTTTCCATTAATTCACACATTGCAAGTAAATGTTTTGACTAAAGAATGAATAGATCACAATATGAATTAGAAGATAAAACCAAGAGTATGCTAGTAATAATGTAAATGAAACATAGATTAAAGACATACCAGATCCATGATATCGTCTGTTTCATGAGGTAAAGGGAAACTAAAATCAGCAAGCAACCAATTGCCTCCCTTAGAATTGATTCGCCAGTACAACTGCTGATAAATCCCCTCAGGATTGATTTACCACTGCGATTGATATTGTCTTCCTGCGATAAACAATTAGACATAGTGTTGCAGCAAAGATCAGGTGAATCTTAATGTAGTAAGCAGACAATATCAATTTAACAGCCAACATACATTTACAAGGTTTTGCTGCCCAGATACATTGTCGCGAGGTTGAGTAACACAGGTCGTGACCTGTTTTAACCAAAAATGGACAGGGTCAGCATCCTGCTTTTGCCTAATCATGCTACGGAATGCAGAAAATAAGTGTGCACGGGGAAAAATGGGCTTTCACCTGTAAATCATTGTCACGTGGTTCAGCGACAGAGCTAGTAACCTGCAATAACCAACAAAAACACTGTCATTATCCAGGCTTTTCCAGATCATGGCCATGGAGTGTGTAAAATAAATCTGCATGAGAAAAACAGATTTCACCTGTAAACCATTGTCACAGGGTTCCACAACAGAGTTATCGGCCTGCAGTAACCAACAAATGACACAGTCATAAATACTGACTTTGAAAAACAAATAAATTTCTAATCTTAATAAGCCGACCTCAAGAGCAGGTGGGTCTGCATTTTCAGTGACGGACGTTGCCGGTGAAGATTCTCTTGACCTGCTGTAAACAACTCGTAGTATGGATTCTTGAAAAGGATGTCCGGCATCCTTATCAAACTACATAATCCACATAAAGTAACAAAATTAGAAAAATAATCAACCTTCCCCAGTTAAGCTCTATCCACTTCGAATAAGTTCACTTATCATATAGAGGATCCTGATACTTTACGTAATGGGTTTCTTTCATTCGAGAGGAAGGAGCTCTTAATATCTATTTCAAGAGAATACTTTACTTCATTTCAACCATGATAATTTGAACTGCAAAGGCTCTATATATGGAGCTACGAAGACTAAACCCTAATGTACCCCTAACTTGTCCTAATCTAAAAATATTAAAATACTAAATTACTTAAACTAATGACCGGTTCATAACAGATCCACATCTTTTCTGAAGTAGCCCAAACTGTCAAGATACTGAGGAGATCATGAAGAGGACTTCTTTTCTTGAAATTTTAAATGCACAACGCAACACTAAGTTATATCAAATTGCTTCAACTCATGAAAGTATCTGCAATATCTAGCATAGACAGATTTCTGGAACTAACAGTCCATATAACATAAATATATATATAGAAAGAGAAAGAGAAGATCATATAGGAACCACTCCCTATATTACATAAATCAAAATACTTGGAAGCTCCTTTCAGAACCAGGCCAATAATTTAGTAGTTAAAATGCAAGCACATAAAAGGTAAACAAAAAACTAAGCTGAAAATAATTCAGCAATCAGTTACCAGATTTCGAGCATCTTCAAGTGTTGTATCCGGGGCTGCAGCTGCACTCTGAATCATGAACTTGTCCCTGCGCCTCACTTCCTTCACGACTCGCACTGTAATGATAAAATAGGCCAAATTGAGTTCTTTCAATAGAATACTAATCTTGTACTTCCTCCTGATAATGCAGTAATGACAAAAGAAACAAAATCGCTTCTTGATGTGCTACAACCATTATACTCAGTTGCGGCAAGAAATAGAAATAAATAAGAACCTTGGATTCCACAAGTTGATCGAGGCAAAAGAATTCCGATTCTTGGTCGAACCACATAATTTTTGGGATTAGTAGACTTGAGCTGAAAACAAACCCACATACACAAATACTTAGATTACAATCTATATCAAATTGAAATATTATGATGGTCAGAAAGACAAACTAACTCACCTTAAAAGCAACATAGTCTTCGGTATTATTTAACAATCGGATAGAAGAAGATGGTAGCTCCCTGTTCTGCTCAGCTGAACAAACACAAAGGAAAAACAAAATTACAAGGAAAAGAAGAGAGAGAAGAAAAAACAACAATAACGAGTCGACGATCAAACCCTAGAAAGACACCACAAGGGAAAAGAGCAAATATAGCGAGACGGAAATCAAAGTCAAACTGCGATGATGAAACTTACATTGGAAGCTCAACTCCGGAGGCTCGCAATTTAGCAACCGCTCTGAGTTCATTTCTCTCTCCACAACCCAATTCGCAAGAAATTGGAATCTGAATGGGTTTTGAGAAAGACGACGGTTTCTTCAATACCGAATTTGGGGGAGTGAGAATTCGAGGCAGAAGCAACCAACCATGTTGACGAAATCGCGATTGCACATATTCTTCTATGAATCCCATTTTTCTTTGCGCGAAATAATTATTTTTAAACATAACTCCTTTGACTTCAACTTTAAAAAAAATAAAAAAAATTAATCATCTCCAGTTTAGTGGTTATCAATCTTTATTTGTATTGGAACTTGTTTCTATTTTTTCCCCACAATTCTTCTACTTATTCTTTCTAACGATATTCCAATATCACTTTATAATAAGTTTTATTGATTTTTTTTTGTAATATATAGTCATTAAATTACCTTAATTATCTTAATCGGTATGCATTAAATTTATGTACAGTCTATTCAGGTATTGATTTGGAGTCTAATACACGATTATATATGTTTCGGAGGTTACTAGGATGTCTTTTTTTTCCAATTTGGCTAGATAGTTGTATTTTTCTGGACATATGTCTTGATTGATAATTTGATATAAATTAAGATACTATATTTAGCATCACCTTATATGTGAGTAGTTATGATTAATCTAAAGTTGGTTGAATTTTCTTATGTTGGTCTAGGATGGATTTACCCGTGCTGCGAGTTACCCTCGGTATTCAAAATAAAAAATTATTATATTTAGCGTGACTATACTAAATTACAGAAAATGATATTACATCACTCTTGCGCGCACGACAATCACTAACGTTAAGTGAATTCTTAGGAATCTCAACGTTTAGCCTAAATTATTTAGCTACGTTCCAAATTAAAATCTAGAATTGGTAGTTTGGTGGTTATTCAAATCCCGCCAATACAATTGGGTGTGATTGTGTGAGTTTATTTCATCTAGTTAATTTAGTGTGATTTATATTTTTACTGGAGTTTATATATTATTACAATAGAGTCGGATTTAATTAATACGCGGTTCGAATTAGAGGGCAACCTACTCATAGGCTGGGTAGGGCTCCAGCCCAAGGTGCCCAAAAGTTTTTTGATATTTTGTAGTATAAATTTCAGTTTTTCAATTCAAAAATCACTGTTATCTTTAGATAAGTCAAAAAAACTAGGTCAGTCCAAGGTAATTTTTGGAAATCCATCCTAGTTCAAATAGCACCTACAAGTTTCTCTATTTGTAAAAACGAAAATATAATATTATTGAGTAACATCCATTCCAAAGTTTTTGCATTAAAAAAACATTATATATGGCCGCCTCATAGAATGTAAATTAGCTCAGTCACTACTCACTACTACGAAATGATGAATTTTATAGCTATTATTACATACTCCCTCCGTCCCGCTATTTGTGACTCACTTTCCCGAAAGGGGTGTCCCATTATTTGTGCTCACTTTCCTAATTTGGTAAAAAATTACTCCTACACTATCATCTTCTCTCTCCTACTTTATTATATTTTCTCTCATACTTTATCATCTTTCTCTCATACTCTCTCATTATCTTACTCATATTCTCTCTCATACTTTATCATCTACTCTCTCTCTCATACTTTATCATCTACTCTCTTAATTCCTGTGGCGAAACCAATTGAGCCACAAATAACGGGACGGAGGGAGTAATTAAGTAGTATAATTTTATGCATGCATGATACGCAATTAAATTTTAGGATACACGATTGAGCTTAATGAGAGTAATTTGTTTACGGTCCACAAAAGATTCTTACTTCTATAAAATCGATTAGAAAAATTACCCATTTGTTCAAAATAACTATTCTATCTCCATTAAAAGAGTCCTCGTTACCTAATTAAATTATTCCATTAAAAATATTTCCTTATTGGAAAAAGGAAGAATGTGTGAGCGAAAATGAAATAGTCAAAAAGTCAAACAATATAGTACACTACAAAATACTTTCTCTGTCCCTTTTGAAATGATACGTTTATTTTCAGTACGGTAATTAAGAAAGTAGATGATAAAGTATGATAGAGGAGTAGATGATAAAGTAAGAGAGAGAAGATAAGTGAGAGAGCGGGAGAGTATATGATAAGTAAGAGAGAGAAGATAAGTGAGAGAGCGAGAGAGTATATGATAAGAAAGAGAGCAAAATAATAAAGTAGTAGAGAGAAATGATAAAGTAAGAGATAATTTGTATTTTTTTTGGAAAGTTATTTTCTTTTTAGGAAACGTATCGCTTCAAATGGACACCTCGAAAGGAAAATGCATCGCTTAAAACGAGACGGAGATAATACATTTTTTTCAATTTTCATGCCGAAAAGAAAGTAAACATTTGAAAGTACTTTTATATATTTAGAGCAACGGTCGATACATCTCCTAGCCGATAAAAGTATATAGATCAAGAAGCAAAAATATACTCTACATTCTTATTTAATCATCAATATACGTTTTAAAATGTACTCCATGAAACACACTTAATCTCTATAAATGACAGAAGAATAGAAAGAAAATAAAAAAAAATTATATTTCCAGCTAGGTATGTTATTGTGGGTCCCAACAAATGCAAAGCAACAAAGGAAACAAGAGTCCCGAGTGTTTCCCACAATTACTGACTGCTACCGCCAAAGCTTCACCATGACCTCCCACAAGCACTCGCTCTTATCCCTAACGCTCCTCCTCATCGTTATCTCCGCCTCGTCCCTACTCGCCGACGAATCCGCCTTCCAGATCTCCGACCAATGGGAGACGACGTCATTCTACAGCGACGTCGACGAGCAATGCGGAGAAGACGAAGCGCCCGATCGGCGCTCGCTCTTCTGGAACAGACCGATCCACCACTACTACATTTCGTACGGCGCGCTGTCGGCCAACAGAATCCCCTGCCCGCCGCGCTCCGGCCGCTCATACTACACGCATAATTGCTACAGAGCTAGGGGGCCCGTCCACCCCTACACCCGCGGGTGCTCCGCCATCACCCGCTGCCGCCGCTGATTCGCAATTTCCACCATGTGCGTGTTTTCTGCTCAGCTTTTTTTTTTTTTTTTTTTTTTTGAGATTGTTGCTTTGGATTGAGTATGAGGAGACAATGTGGCAGATCTGCTTGGGGAGTGTGTTTTTGTGTGTGATTGTTACTTGTGATATGTTTGTTAATATTAAATTAGTGTTGTAATGGTCAGTTTAATTGTGCAATTAATCTAGCATTTTGTTGGTATTGTCGCAGCTTTTTGTTATTACTTTAAGAGATTAACTCTTTATACACAATCACTCATTCTTCTACACACAACTATTCACTCATCTTAATCTAAAAAAAAAACGAAAGTTGGGTGGAACGATGAGAGTATTAAACAAAAGACTATGTACTTTTAATAACCTTTAGTAGCATGTTTTAAATAATGTTTAATTTACAACACCAACTTTCTCTTTGGATGACCTAAATGTAGTGTGATTAGCAGTAGCACTTAGTTATGTAGGAGGTACATTGAATTTGCCTGGTCTAGTTGCAGCTGATCGATATTATGTCGACCACCTAACACTATTGTCTTTTCATGCATAAATGTGTAGTATTAAAGTGAAACGATGCGGAATTAGGTATGTGTGATATGTGGTTAAAAGTTTTAGAAGGGACATCTAATAATTAATCAGTTTATTTATTTATTTTTAACTTTCAAGTGAAAAATGAGATAATCAAACATCATTTTTTACTGTTTGATTTTCCGCCCTCTTTGTCATTAACAAAAAAAAAAAAAGTTCTTCTTCAAATGTTTTATCAAATAATAACAAGCTATATCTTCCAAAAGAATCTGCAAGATTAAATATAGAATAGTGTCTTAAATCTTTTATGCCATGCACCATGTGTGGTAGTTTTGGCAAATCATAGGATATTTGCTATTTATAATGCCCCCGCCACGGATTTGTATCTGCAATATGTAGCATACACGGATTTCTGGAAGTAATAGTTCATATAACATAAAAAAAACTAATAAATAGGAAATATTGAGGCTCCTTTTAGTAGCTAAAATGCAAGCATATATTAAAAATAGTAATAATAATAAAAACAAAAACCTGAATCTAATTGAGCAATGCCTTACCAGATTTCGATCATCTTTAAGTGTTGTATCCGATGCTTGTCCCTGCGCCTTCCTTCATAACTCGCACTGCAACGGTAAAATAGGCCAAGTTGAGTTCTTTCAATAGAATACAATCTTGCACTTCTTCCATATAAATGCAGATACAGTATTAACAAAAGAAACAATCTCAAGCTAATAAGTAATAAATACTCCCTCCGTCTCATTAATAATGTTTCATTTCTTTTCAGCACTGTTATTACGGAAATTGTGTTTTCTAGTGTATATTTTTTGACTTTTTGAATGACGTCCATACATTTTACTATTTTTAGAATTGAGAATTTATAATGAATAGAAAATGAGATATTAATAATAAGACGGGGTATTAAATCTTGGGCTGCGGAAGTTGATCGAGGCAATAAAATTCCAATTCTCGGTCGAACCACATGATTTGTGGGATTAGTGCACTTGAGCTGAAAACACAACCTACATACACAAAGGAAAATTCTATCCTAGACCCGGTCTTGTAGACCTGTGGTGTAGGATTAGAGTTGTGTGTTTTTTGGATTTTTTTATTCTAATAACATCTTATGTGACATGTTTTATAACCACCGGGTCCACAACTTAAGTTGTGGACCGGGTCTAGGATAGAATTTTCAATACACAAATACTAGATTACAATTTTTCTCAAATTGAAACATTGTGATCGTCATAAAAATTAACTCACGCCTTAGAAGCAATTTAGCCGTCGTCGGTGTTATTTAACAATCGATTGGAAGCTTAGCAATAGCTCTGATCTCATCTCTCACAAGAATACAAATCTCAAGAAATTGAAATTGAAATGGATTTTGATAAAGACAAAGGTTCTTAAATAGGGGGAGTGAGAATTCGAAGCAGAAGCAACTGATGAAATCGTGTATGAAGTTTGGATTGAAGAAAAACGAAGAGAAAATAGATCTGAACTTTATTTCATATTGTTCTGCAAAATACAGAAGCAACTCGCCTATTTAAACATCAAGGCGGAAGCTTCGAGAAAACAGTAGAAATAAAACTAACTAACTAACTAAATGAGAAAACACGACTTGAGCTATTGAGATGTGATTCTATAAGTAGTAATCTGGTCCGTCCATCACCGAAGGCAAGAGATCGACATGCCTTATTTAAAAAAGAAACGCGCGCAACAAAAACCAACTAACTGCTGAATGTAACTAACTCCATCCCTGCACAACAACTCAGCAACAAACTGCATTCGATCATTAACCATTCTCGCTCATTCCAGAAGCATCGCAACACCCCCCCTCAAGATGGAGGCGATGGAGATCAGAAAGCCCCATCTCGGAAAGTAAGAAACGAAACCGTGGACCAGGAAGTATTTTGGTAAATAGATCGGCCAACTGAACAGAAGTGTGAATAGTTGTGGGAGCAATGAACCCAAGTTTGAACTGATCACGGACAAAGTGGCAATCCATATCCAGATGCTTTGTCCGTTCATGAAACACTTGATTTTTGCAAAGATGAATCGCCGCCGCATTATCACAGTATAGGGGACTAGGAAGCGAACAAACCACCTTAAGGTCTCGGAGAAGATAAGAAACCCAAAGCAATTCACGATCAACGGATCCAAGAGCACGGTACTCAGCTTCGGCAGTAGAAACAAAGACCGTAGCTTGCTTTTTACAACGCCAAGAGATCATAGATTTACCAAAGAATACACAATAACCAGTCAAGGAACGGCGTGTAAGAGCGCAGGTGCCCCAGTCAGCATCGGCATAAGCTGTAAGAGAAGGAATGGGACAGTCACTTGTGAAGAACAGTCCCAAAGACGGACACCCTTTAAGATATTTGACCACATGGTGGGCGGCTTGCATGTGATGCAAATGAGGTGAAGCCATGTATTGGCTCAGTTGTTGAGTGGCATGAGTGAGGTCAGGACGAGTGAGATTTAGATATAACATTTGTCCAACCAAGCGCCTGTAACGTTCAGGGTCTGGAAGAAGAGGGCTATTGTCACTGCTTAACACCAAACCCTGAGGAAAAGGGGTAGAAGCCGGATGGCTGCCTAGCACCCCAACTCTATCAACTAAATCAAACACATATTTCCTTTAGCTACAAGCCGAGCCTTGTATCTCTCAACTGTTCCATCAAATCTAAGTTTAGTCTTAAACACCCATTTTGAACCAATGGTGTTATGTCCAATAGGAGCATCAACTAGCTCCCAAGTTTGATTAGCCTCTAAAGCATCCAGCTCAGAATTCATGGCTGAAATCCATTGTGGATATTTACTGGCCTCTGTATATGAATTAGGTTCTGTAATATAAGTAATATTGGCTAGGAAACCAGAGTAAGTGGGGGTAAAAACAGGAGATAATGTGTAATACAGAAGTGTGCTCAGAAAGCAATGAAGAAGAAATGTCAACATTGCTGACAAAGTCTTTCAACCAAGTTGGTGGCTTGGTAGCCCTTTTTGGCCTACATTCTGGGATAACAATTTGAGAATCTGAATTATTTTAAGAGTCAGCAGGTTGAGGTGAAGAAGAACAAGTAGGTGTGGAATAAAATTCTGAAGAAGAAGGGCCAGGTATAGAAACAGAGGCAGAACTGGATGCTGCGGGAGCATATTCTGCATCCAGTTCCTCAAGGTGAACAAACGTGGAAGGGTTAGAAAAATTATTGGATGGATTTAAGGAGTCTATGGATGAGGAATGAAAGGGAAATATACTGGGAGAACACTTCACATCCCGTGAATTAAAGATCTTTAGTATCAAGATTGTATAGAACATACCCTTTGTGTTCTGCAGAGATGCACAACATGATGCACTTTCCACTCCTACTATCAAACTTATTTCTGTGAGGTCTGGCATCAACTGCATAAATCAATGAACCAAACGGTTTTAGCAAACTCAGATCAACATCTCTATTGTACAAGATAGAGTAGGGGGTCTTCCATGCTAATACTGCAGAAGGTAACCTATTCAGTAATCATGTAGCCTGCAGAATAGAATAGGACCAGAAATGGTCTGGGACCTTACTCTGAAACATCAGTGCTCGAGCAATTTCAAGCAAAGATCTATGCCTTCTTTCTACTGTGTCGTTCTGTTGTGGGCTATAAGCACAGCTCTTGATGTGTATTATCCCATTATCTCCAAACAGACGCTTAGTATCATGGTTAACAAACTCTATCCCATTATCAATTTTGACTTTTCTGATAGGGCAACCAAATTGGACCTGCACCATTGCAATAAAATCCTTAAGTATGTTGCAAACTTGCTGCTTAGAAATCATCAGATATGTTCATGTGGCTCTACTATGATCTTCTACCAAAGTCGGAACAAAAGGAGTATTAGTTATACTTTCAACATGGTAAGGGCCCCACACATCAGCATGCACCAACTCAAAAAGAATCTCACTCCTACGATGTAAAGTAGGAAATGGATTCCTACATTGCTTAGCTTTGTGACAGATTTCACAAGAGTTAAGTTGTTCCTCCTCTTTATTATTCCAAATAGGTCTCAGCTCCACCATATGCTTCATTGTAGTTAAAGAAGCATGTCCCAATTGAACATGCCAATCAAGCAATTTAGAACATTTAGGATTAGAAATGCTATTCACCTGTTCTGAGCTCTGATCTGGTTCAATAACATATAGCCGCCCCACTGCCTTTCCCAAACTCACCAAATGTTCATCAGATAGGCGTTGTACCAATAGGGGTGAAAACGGATCGAATACGGACGGATAGTGTTCTTCCCATATTTTATCCCATATTTTTTTCTCGAATTCGGAGTCGAATACGGAAAGCCCGGATACGAATAAGGATTCGGAATATTCGGGATACGAATACAGGGCTGATATATGACGAATTCGGATCGAATTCGAATAACAATAATCGGATAATATGATTCATAAATAACTATCTATTTGTGATCACAACACATGAAAAAATCACGTATACAATATTTAATAGAAGTTTTAATGCAAACTATAGTTAAAATACTACCCATTATGAATAACATAATTTTTAGGATCAAGAAAGTACGAAAAAATTCCAAAATTCAACATAAAATACCTAACAATAACCATAGATGCACTTAAATTTTTTTTAAATATTTTTTCTTAATCTTAATTTATTATAATATTAAAAAATTAATTATTAAATAATCCGGGAAATATCCGAATTCATAATCCGGAAAATATCCGATTAAATACGAAAAATATCGGATACGGGCGAATAATGTGAAATCCGAATTCGAATCCGTATCCAATTTAGGCTATCCGGATTCGAACCCGTATCCGACCGAATACTAGATTTGCTCCCCGAATTTGATCCCGATCGGATCCGGCTCTGGATCGGCGGATAATATCCGATCCATTTTCACCCCTATGTACCAAGCAGTGTATAGGGTAATACACACACTTAACCTGGAGGTCATTTGTCAATTGAAACGTGGAGATGAGATTATGAGTAAACTCTGGCACAAGGAGTACTTTCTCCAAAGTAATTTCTAGAGTTAAGATAATTTTTCCCACTCTATGAATGAGCTGCATGGAACCATTAAGAAGATATATTCCTTGAGGAGCATCCAACTGTTGTACTCCAATCAGTAGCTCATCATTACAACAAATGTGACTGCTAGCCCCGAAGTCCATTATCCATATACATGTTTTTAATTCTCCAAAGAGACTGAATGAGTAATGCTTCTCAAAAGCATTTAGAGGTGTATAAGACTATACAGAGTTTACAGAATTAGGAACTCCTAACCCTTTTAGCTTATTTAAGGTCTTTTCCACTTCACTGATTAGTTCCACCCTCTGCTGAACCTCCTCCACCAACTGGTGCACTATTATCAGTATACTGGCCAATGCAATTTACCTGACCTTTATCCTTATCCTCCTTCAACTTCCTGAACCAATCCAGAACTCCATTCAACTTAAAACATTCAGATCTTTCATGTCCTGATTTCTTACAGTATGTACATTTCAATTTCCTCTTCTCCTCCTTACTCAGCCTAGGCTTGTATCCACTTCCTTTCTCCCTCTGATTCCCAAAACCTCCTCCTCTATAATTCACATTTAAAGCCACATCATCAATGTTCTCACCATCACAGAAATCTTTAGTTTGACCAACATTTATGACAACTTGTTCAGATGGTTGAGGATTACTAGAAGTAACCTTATTCTGATCTTCAGTTTGTACTATTTGTGAATATGCTTCACTAACTGTAGGGAGAGGATCAGACATAAGAATTTGTGTGCGAGCAGTATCATAGGCATCATTTAACCCTATGAGGAATTGCATTAGTTTTTCGTTTTCATAGCTAGCATTCACCTCAGAACAAGTACAAATAGGAGATGACATCAACAACCTCATTTCATCCCATAATAGGTTCAGATTTGAATAATACACAGTTACAGGCTGTGTCCCCTAGGTGAAACTAGCTAGATCTTTCTTTATTCGAAAAATTTTAGGTCCATTCTTCTGATCATATCTCTGTTTTAATTCCATCCAAAGTTGATGAGAGGTTTCTATTAAAAAATATGAACCAACCAACTTTTCTGAGATACAATTTGTGATCCAGGACATGACCATGAAATCTACCTGGATCCATAGATTATAAACCGAATCATCTTCAGTAGAGGGTTGAACAATAGTACCTTCGATAAAGCCGAGCTTATTTCTTCCCCCTAAAGCTCTTCGAACCGCTTGGCTCCATGCGTAATAGTTTGTGCCATTGAATACCGCGTTCACCAACTTCAAACCACTATGATCATGTGGATTGAGGTAGTAGACGTCGTTAGCTTTAGCCACATAAGAGTTTCGTGAGCTTTCTCTAGAATCGTGTGACTCAAATCCATTTTGTTGTGTATTTCGATTCCCATTGTTATCGCGTGCCATCGTTCTCCAATTAAATCGATGAGGTCGCACCATTAACAGAGGTAGGAGCAACCTCGCTCTGATACCATGATGAAATCGTGTATGAAGTTTGGATTGAAGCAAAACGAATAGAAAATAGATTTGAACTTTATTTCATATTGTTCTGCAAAATACAGAAGCAACTCGCCTATTTAAACATCAAGGCGGAAGCTTCGAGAAAACAGTAGAAATAAAACTAACTAACTAAATGAGAAAACACGACTTGAGCTATTGAGATGCGATTCTAAAAGTAGTAATATGGCCCGTCCATCACCGAAGGCAAGAGATCGACGGGCCTTATTTAAGAAAGAAACGCGCGCAACAGAAACCAACTAACTGCTGAATGTAACTAACTCCATCCCTGTACAACAACTCAGCAACAAATTGCATTCGATCATTAACCATTCTCGCTCATTCCAGAAGCATCGCAACAGCAACCAACCGTGTTGACGACGACTGAAAAATCGTGACGGCACATTTACATTTAATCCCCTTTTTCCCGGAATTATTGTTTTTTTAACAAAACTTGTTTGGCTTCAATTTCTTTTATGATTATTAATTATGTGATCAATTATTTCATAAATATATAAATAATATATCAAATGTACTCCAATCACTATAAATGATGAGAGAAAGGAAATTGAATTAAATTATTAAGCGATGTTAGGATCGAGGGATGTTAATTCTTAAGCCATTTGATCATGAATTACATTAGACATATGGATATATATATTCCCACAGTCCCATAATTCTTGTTTCATTTTCCTTTTTTAGTCGTCCAACAATTTTTGTCATATTTCCTAACTTAGTAAATTATTACAAATACTTTATTTTAAGGTCATGCCATTTTTATTTACGACCAACAACTCTCACATATTATCGTGTCAAAAAAAATAAAATAAAAATAGGACAATAATTGTGAAACTGGGCGAGTATTATTTATTTTCTTTGCAAACGCCACATGGAAAGTTAAAGTGACTACTAGACCGAGTGCCCAGATCCAACAACTACATATGTGCTCAGCCTGTTTAAAATAGACGGAGGCCCAACTCAGTTTATTTGGTAACTACACCGCTATTAAATTGTCTATTCACAACATCCAAATACAGTTAAACATGAATAAAGTAATAATTTTGGGATCAAGAAAAAATATTCATTTAATGAGGTTATTAGTTTATCGAATATTATTTTAGTACATTGACCCATATCGAGACCGGAAGAAATTATTATTTTAGCGAGATTGTTACTTTATCGAATATTACATTATCGAGGTTTAACTGTATTATATAAATAGACGTTTTGTCCTACACCCCCCACATCTTAAGAACTCTATCAAAACTTAAAAAAAAATCTCAAGATTAAAGATTCCCAATTAGTGTGGGGGTCCGAACTCGAGAGTGGTGGTGTCGAAATAGCAGTTGGCATCGGCGACTTGCATAGTAATTGAAAGAAAAATTGGTGGTGGAGGCCCGCCCACCATCTACCTCCGCCAGTCCCAATTAGTGTCTGTGGCCCAAGCCACAATCTAGCTCTGTTAGTCCCAATTGTTGTGTGTGGTTTACTTTTGTAAAATGTATAAATATTTCAAGTGAGGTTTAGCACTGTATACATCACTTATCACCTACGTTGCGCACTTGCACTTATACGGACACGTGATACGATACGATACGGGCACGTGACACGTGATATAATTTTTTTTAAAAAAATAGAGGACAGACACGGACTGTGAAAAATATATATATAACCAAGTGTAAAATAAATTAATTTTATATATTTTTATAAGAAATAGATGTCATATGTACTGAAATGTATTAGACACGACAATTAAAATATCGTGTCGTGCCGGAATGTCCTACACATGTCCTTATCGACTTATCGAACACTCATCCAACACGATACGTCGAGATTTTCCGAATTGTTCGTACTACATAGCTTGTCACACTAGAAAAACACATTATTTACTTTTTATTTAGCACACATCGTAAATAGCCGGAATTGTAGTTTCCTGCTGCATGACATCTTGCACATTTAATTTGAAAATAGCTCGGCCGCTGTTGATGTTTTCTTGTTATTTTTGTCTAGGCAAAGCATTTGAAGTAGCAATCAACAATATTCATCGGACAAATTGGCCCCTAAATATCGAAAGAGATGTTGTTTGTATTGCCGTAAATAGAGTCGAAAATGACCGTTGGAGGGCAAGAATCGTGCAAAAAATCTAATTGAACGATGGAAATTCAAGTAGCCGCCATGACCCTTCGCTTCCCGTTTCAGCCGCCACAAGTTGTTTTTTATTCAACTAATAGGCTTTTTACAGTAAAGATATATGATCAGATATACATTAATTGCTGTCATTTTTTTTTTTTTTTATATGAAGAGGGTAACTCGCAACCGCTACTGAAGTGTGCACTGATAAATCACGCTCCTATGTAATAGTCTGCAAATCACACAGGAGAGTTCAACCACCCTAGGTTAACTATAGGTGACAGACAACACATAGCGGTTCCAGTGGGAATTAAACTCGTGATCTATCGGTCCCGGACCATCCACCTTCACCGCTACGCCATCCCAAGGGGACTAATTGCTGTCATCTTTTTTTTTTTTTTTTTTTTTATTCATGGAACCCGCAGCCGCTACCTTCGGTGCGCACTGGGTAAACCACGCTCCTTGTGCAGTAGCCTGCAAACCACACAGGAGGGTTCAACCACCCTTAATGTTACAGGATGACATGCAACATCTAGCGTTCTTGGTGGGAATTGAACCCAGGACTACCCACCTTGACCGCTAAACCATCCCCAAGGGGACTAATTGCTGTCATCTCTATCTATATACTATCTTGTTTCACAAGTCCTATAATATCGGGGTAAACTTTTCTTTCAATGGAAAAGTCTTATAGGAAAAATATAAAACATTAAATTCTAAAATGTTGGCTAAATTGTAAGTCAATTTGGATGTCCATGATTTTTCCTTATTCCAAGCTTTTGAACAAATAGGTTTAATATTATGTATATTTATGTACGATCATTATACGTGATGAATCTACTAGTCACTCGTGAACCGAAAACTACTTCGCTGCTTTACAGTTCGAACACGTGATCATTCAAAACTTCAACATCTCACCACTAGACTGAAAATACTGTAATCGAATACATTTATTGATTTTGTAAATTCAAATATGGGAGAATTGCAAAAATAGGCATTTCTATAACTTTATTTGCAAAAATAGGCACATTGTGTATAAATTGCAAAAATAGGCAAAATCCTAATTTTTAATATTTTAAAATTTTGATTGAAACTAGCCTAACATCTACCCCTGCAACCGTACATTCTATCTTAAAATAAAGGAAGTGAATTGTTTGATTTTGAGATAATTTGATTACACAATCATTATTTTCATTACACACTTTTCAATTTATAATGCATATACATATACATACACCACGTATATATATACATACACCACAATACAGTCTATTTATAATGCATATATATATATACATACACCACGTATATTATTATTTAAATTTTTATTACACAATTATTTTGATTACACCACGTATATTGTTATTTAAATTTTGATTACACAATCAATTATTTTAATTTTGATTTATGATTTATTATTATCTTTCAAAAATAATAAAAAAAATAATTAGGATTGATATTATTAATAATTTTTGTAGTATTCATCAAGATAAGTGCTACGTCATCGATACACAACGTAAGCGCTCGATTTCTCCATAGTGCTTAGATTTTTCTTACGAGCGCATAGGTAATTTTTACGAGCGCTTAGGTGATTTTTTTTTCCTTAACTTTTTGGTGATTAGTTTGTGTTGATTTTCTTAATTTAATTATTTATTTTTATGATACCCTATTTCAAATTTATTTTATGAATCAAATTTAATTTTATTATTCAAACATTTATTCCAAAACATTATTCTTTTGGATAAAAATACTCCCATAAAAGTCAATTGAAATTACGAGGACTTACTTTTTATTTTCATTTATTAATACTCATACAAGTTAAGAAGATAAATAGAAATCAAAAACTGCAATGCACGTCAATTCGGCGGCTCTCTTGCTGGACATCTCCTCCTTGTATGGTCTGGTAGATGACAAATACCACAATGCTTGGTACCCTTAGGTCTACTACTGCTAGATGCCTCAAACCCGGATTGGAAACGCCCCGTCTTTGGACGACCGGCTTGTCGTCTCGCTTTAGGCGGCAACACTTCTTCAGCTTGAGTTATGGTCCACCGATCTGGAGGAGGAAGGGGATTCAATACATGTGCATACAAATCCCGGTGGGTGGTTGTTAAGTAGTAATTTGATACAAAGTCATAGATGCTGACCCCCGATTGCCTGCGTTCAAAACATTATATTAGTACTACAAAATTAAAAGAACTAATAAAGTTTTAAAACTTATTTGCTTACATGATAGCCGCAATAGCGTGCGAACATGGCAGCAGATCCAACTGAAATTCACAACACGAACACTGGCACGTGTCCAAGTCTACCTTAAAGTTATTTTTTCCGTCATAGACCTTGAATTGTACAGCGGAAGTCCTTGTGACTGTATATTTATGAGCCTTTTCCACTTCATAATGAACCTTTCGCTTCGCTTCCTCGACGAGTGGATGGTCATGTGAACTCAACCGTTGACGTTTCTCATCAAACCATTTCTCCATAATTGATCGAATAGTGTCAATTAGAGAGCAAATTGGCAAACGTCTAGCCCACAACAACCTCGCATTAAAAGACTCGACCGCATTTGACGTTAAAAAACTATACCGGCGACGCATACAGATTGAACGGGCCCAACGTTCGGGACCTACTTCGATAAGTTTTTGGTAAGCTCCATCTTTGCTAGCTGAGAGGATTGCTGCCATGGCCTTGTTAAAAACTGATGGACGGTATGTCGTCGCTGCTTTCCTAAACAACTTGGTAATATCACGACCATAAGGCGTGATTTTGTTCAGCAGATGGTAATTGCAAAGTACGTGGGGAACTCCGGGATACACTTCTTCCACAACATTCTGAATACTAATGTGTTGGTCAGATACAATCACTAATTCGTGATGTGTTCCGTACACCCCCCTTAATTTCTGCATAAACCAGGTCCAAGAGATATTATCCTCGATTGGTCCAATTCCGATCGCTAGCGGTACGATCTGCTCATTGCCATCTTTTGTCACTTCGTAATTATTTTTTAGGAATTTTTTTGATTTTTAAGATACTAATGAGATTATTTAATTTAGGGACTAAGTTAGTGTTAATGTCAATAGAATACCTTATGTTGATTTAGACACTAAGTTAGTGTTAATGTCAATAGAATACCTCAAATTAATTTAGTGTTAATGTCAATAGAATACCCCACGTTAATGTCAATAGAGTAACTCAAGTTAATTTAGTGTGATTTTTTAGGACTTTAGTAATGTGATTGTCAATAGAATACCTCACCTTAATTTTAGTGTGATTTTTAAGATACTAATGAGATTTTTTAGGATTTTTTTTGTAGGAATTTAGAACTATAGTAATGTGATTGTCAATAGAATTCCTCACGTTAATTTAGGAATTTAGAACTATACTAATGAGATTTTTTAGGATTTTTTTTATACAACGTGTTTAATATTTATATAGATTTAATGTACAACCTAAGCGCTTGTATTTTCGTTAGCACTTAGGTTATTTTTCGAGCACTTAAGTTATTTTTCGAGCGCTTATGTGATTCATAATTATGTTTTAGTGTTATATTTCAAAGAATTTATTTATCTGTTTTTTCCTTAACCTAATTGACTTCGTAATTATTTTTTAGGAATTTTTTTTATTTTTAAGATACTAATGAGATTATTTAATTTAGGGACTAAGTTAGTGTTAATGTCAATAGAATACCTTATGTTAATTTAGACACTAAGTTAGTGTTAATGTCAATAGAATACCTCACGTTAATTTAGTGTTAATGTCAATAGAATACCCCACGTTAATGTCAATAGAGCAACTCACGTTAATTTAGTGTGATTTTTTAGGACTTTAGTAATGTGATTGTCAATAGAATACCTCACCTTAATTTTAGTGTGATTTTTAAGATACTAATGAGATTTTTAGGAATTTTAGTGTGATTTTTAAGATACTAATGAGATTTTTTAGGATTTTTTTTGTAGGAATTTAGAACTATAGTAATGTGATTGTCAATAGAATTCCTCACGTTAATTTAGGAATTTAGAACTATACTAATGAGATTTTTTAGGATTTTTTTTATAGAACGTGTTTAATATTTATATAGATTTAATGTACAACCTAAGCGCTTGTATTTTCGTTAGCACTTAGGTTATTTTTCGAGCGCTTACGTGATTCATAATTATGTTTTAGTGTTATATTTCAAAGAATTTATTTATCTGTTTTTTCCTTAACCTAATTGACTTCATAATTATTTTTTAGGAAATTTAATGTACAACCTAAACGCCTTTCCAGCAGCCTGTAAGTAACAGAGTTAGACAGCCGACTAAGGAAGTCAGTTTCAATTATCGACAAGCTCTCCGGGGATATACTGCTTGGAGGACGGGTTCCATATCAGAAAAAATTCGTGTTCCTTCCTCAAATTGGGAATTGGACCAGACCTTCTTCGACAACATTCAGGATATTCGATATAAGATGACCTCTGATGTAAGTTATTTAGTTCCTTTTTCCTTTATGAGTTGTGTTCGAACACTAACATGCTATAATCACTATATATGGTGCAATAGATAATAGACTTGTATTTATCAACAATGAGGTGCTTACTGGGGCTCGGAGAGGGATTACTGCAAAGTGTCAATCAGGATAATTATATCATCTTTGATAATGATTTTTTCGTAAGTTTCACTTTTATACTCATTTCTATTTTCGTTTGTACTTAAGAATATTAATGTAATATGATCTTTCTTGTAGTCTGCTCTCGATGCGCAATGGCAAAAAGTCGTGGTCAATCCTTATTCAGGTGTTTTAGAGCATAACACGGATTATCATTGGTGGTGCCCTCCCTTAGGACTGGTACAACGTATTCGTTCTTGTCTCAATACTAGCTATGTAAGTGTAATTCTAATGTTATCATATTGAATTATGTTAATTTGTCAATTTCAATGTCTAATTAAAAATCTCAATGTTTTAGATTGTCACAGTGTGCAACGTGTCACCTGAGCATTGGGTAACCTTACGCATTTGCCTTGATGAATGGAGGATCGAGTTGTATGACTCATTGTGGAATAGGATGGACCAAAAAGGACGGGACTTCAGAGCCATTACCCTAAGACCAGTGACACATTTGTTGTCAAAGCTACTACAGTATGCCGGATTTTGGATTGCTAGAAAGGGCGATGATTTCGTACCGGAACATAGGTGTTGTCCATTCTATTGCATTAATGAATGGTAGTATGAGCACTTAGATGAGATAAATTGCGGTACATACGCTTCCATGTACGTGCACCGCATCCTAACGGGTATCCCAACGCCTGAGATGATCAAATCAATAGAAGACCTGCAGCGGTATCGGATTTCGATGGGAGTACGCATATGGGATATGTGTGTTAATCATCATTAGAGTATGCGGCTATGTTGTTGGATAAATTGGAGTATCATAAACTAATTTATTTTATTAATGGTTTCTCATTGTATTTCTACCTCATTATAATAATTAGTATTACTAGTATTCGATCCTAAAAATTTGCATTCATCTACTCGACCATAAAAAACTATTTTATCCAATCACCAAAAAGTTAAGGAAAAAAAAATCACCTAAGCGCTCGTAAAAATTACCTAAGCGCTCGTAAGAAAAATCTAAGCACTATGGAGAAATCGAGCGCTTACGTTGTGTATCGATGACGTAGCACTTATCTTGATGAATACTACAAAAATTATTAATAATATCAATCCTAATTAATTTTTTTATTATTTTTGAAAGATAATAATAAATCAAAATTAAAATAATTGATTGTGTAATCAAAATTTAAATAACAATATACGTGGTGTAATCAAAATAATTGTGTAATAAAAATTTAAATAACAATATACGTGGTGTATGTATATATATGTGCATTATAAATAGACTGTATTGTGGTGTATGTATATATACGTGGTGTGTGTATATGTATATGCATTATAAATTGAAAAGTGTGTAATGAAAATAATGATTGTATAATCAAATTCTCTCAAAATCAAACAATTCACTTCCTTTATTTTAAGATAGACTGTACGGTTGCAGGGGTAGATCTTAGGCTAGGTTCAATCAAAATTTTAAAATATTAAAAATTAGGATTTTGCCTATTTTTGCAATTTATACATAATGTGCCTATTTTTGCAAATAAAGTTATAGAAATGCATATTTTTGCAATTCTCCCTTCAAATATTCCCTTCGTCACATAGATGTTGTCCTCTTTCTTTTTGGGACGTTCTATAGATGTTGTCTCATTTCTTAAAAAGTCGAGATCTTGTGGCTATGACTTAACTATAATTTGAGGGATCCACAACAATACTCACAACTACTAACTTTCTTTAAATCTCGTGCCAAAAAATTATGAGACAACATGGAATGAGTATGAAATACCACCAGTACTTAATAATTGAATTTCAAATAAGCAAAATTTACTTAAAACTCCCTCTGTCCCATTAGTAATGTCTCATTTTCCTTTTTTGGTTAGAAGTGTCCCATTTTTAAAAAATGTAAGAAATATGTGGATAAGAATCAACCACTCAAAAGTCAAACAATATACACCACAAAACACATTTTCTTAATAACCATATCGAAAAGGAATGAGACACTACTAATGGGACGGAGAGAATACATAATTTAATTATCAAATGGGAATAGAATGATTTGGTTAAAAGGTGAATGGGCCCAGGCCGAAATCTCGGATTCGGAGAAACAGACCCATACGCCGCTCCTGACCGCATTCATTTGACTTTTGAGAGCCGGGCTGAGCTAAGCTTCAATTCTCAACAATATTTATTTAAATAGTACTCCCCGTCCCATTAATAGTGTCTTATTTTCCTTTTTTGATTGTCCCATTAAAAATGTTCCATTTTTAAAAAAGGTAAGAAATATGTAGACAAGAATCAACCACTCAAAAGTCAAACAATACACATCACAAAATACCATTTTCGTAATAACAATGCCGAAAAGGAATGAGACACTACTAATGGGACGGAGGGAGTATCTTGTTATTCATTCTACGCACTATAATAGTCGTTTGATTTTGACCGTCGAAAAGGAATGGGAAACAACAATAAATGGGTTGTTTGATTTTGACCGTCGGCTGTATAATAGTCGTTGGCGTCAAATTCTTTGATCTACGCGAATTTCCAGTTCAGCCCCCCACCGACTGAATATTCGTAATGATGTTATCACTTTTAGGTTATTGCTATTTTGAAATTGTAAGACTCAACCACTGTAGTCTCCTAAATGCAAAAACTAAATTGTAATTTAAAAATTCAAGTGGAAACCCTTTGGGACAACTCTATTTCTAGCCGATTTGAAAAACTACATATGAATTTTTCCGTGGAAAAAACTAATTATCTAGCCACTTTTAACATATCGCCTGACAACTAATTAAATCGCCATTGTTGTCGCCATTGTTTGTCTTATCAAAAACTTTTATTTAATCGGCATGTTTAACGCCTACCACAAAATCGCCTACAACAAATCGCTTACCACATATTATTAAATAACTTATAAAATTATTTAAAATCATCTTATCTAAACAAAATTAAATTATTTTATTATAAATTATAAATCATAATGAGGGTAGAAGATTAAATTTTAAATCATTTATCCATAAAAGAGTTTTAAAAAAAAGGGAGATTTCTTAAATACCTATTTTCGTATAACAAAAGTGAAATTTACCCAATCCTTATAATTGCTACACAAAATACTCAACTTTACTTAAATATCCCCACTTTTCAGACTTGTCAGCCTGCCAAATTCGTTATTTTGCTTCATTCCGTGCGCAAATGATTAATGTGGAATCCCGTTCGTGTCCCGCTCAATCCCGCTCATGCCGCCGAATCCCGCTCCAAGAAGTATCGAATCCCACTCATTAAATCCGCTCGAAAATTCCGCTCAGCCCGGTGAAATCCTGCTCGAGCGGTGACTTGGCAGGGAGCAGAATCCTGCTCGCGGAATCTCGCTCCACTGCCAAATCCCGCTCGACTTTTGGACTGGCGGGGAAGCAGAATCTCGCTCGGCCTGCCCAGTCCCATAAAAAAATGGATAGTTGGTATAATATTCTTGTTCATTTTAACGAGCAATTTAACAATTTGTCCGAGTATATTGGCGGTGAAGTTAGAGTTGTCTGCATTCCTGGGAACAGTGTTTGTATCCCTATTTTTCATTCAATACAATTTTAATCCCTTTTCACTTTCGTCAAATTATGAAATTTATTATACCTACGTTTCTGATCATGGTATGACGCTTAGGTCCATTCTCGTGACCGATATGGACCTACTTCGTCTTTGTAGTACACAAATCGAGCCGACTTTATTTCTTGAGCACTCCAATGTTCAATCTTATCATACACCCGATGTTGTTGAACAATTTGGTTCAATGTTCAATTTTAAAGTTCAAGCGAGTGGTAGCAATCGGGCTGAGAATTTTCGCGAACAGGAAACCTTTGTTCGCGAAGAGGATACCGATGTTGTGTCCGACAGTGATGAAGAAAATATTTTGGATAGTTCATCCGACGAAGAATACAATGAGGTGCCTGGTGCATTAAATCAATGTACGTTTGGTGACTTTGCAGCATGGATCCGACGTGAAGGTGGTGTGAATCAACTGATATATATATGCTCATGCCGGAGGGAATTCGGCTTTCAAGCAAGCTATAGTGTTTCTCTACGAGCCCGTAATTGTGTTGTGGCGATAATTTTTGGCGGACACTTAGATTCGTTCAAGATGCTTCCTCGTTACCTCTACGTACTGAAAACAACGAATCCAGGTACAATGACTGATATCGAAGTCGATTCAGAAGGTCGTTTCCAACAATTATTCGTAAATTACATACTTAGAAGATAGATGTTGTGATGTTTGTAAATTGTTTTTTTTTAATTTGTAGAGTGAATGGAATTGGAAGTTAGCAATCGTCTGGCGTCTTTGAACCCAAACCCAGAACCCTTATTTGGGGTTTGAACCGTAAACCCTTATTTGGGGTTTGAACCGTAAATTACCCTAAACTATATATTACTCCCTCCGTCCCGCTATTTGTGGCTCACTTTCCCGAAATGGGTGTCCCATTATTTGTGCCCACTTTCCTAATTTGGTAAAAAATTACTCCTACTCTATCATCTTCTCTCTCCTACTTTATTACATTCTCTCTCCTACTTTATCATCTTTCTCTCATACTCTCTCATTATCTTACTCATCTTCTCTCTCATACTTTATCATCTACACTCTCTCTCATATTTTATCATTTATTCTCTTAATTCCTGTGCCGAATCCAATTGAGCCACAAATAACGGGACGGAGGGAGTATATTTTAAATGAAAATATATAATTTGATTATAATAATTTGAATTATAATATATATAATCTTAAAATGTGATTTAGTGAAACATAATTCCATAATAATCTTAAAGTATAAAACTTGTTTTCCAAAAAGTGTACCCAAGTTACATGATTACTTCAATTGTTGAGTGATCCACCATTGAGATTGAGTGATCTAAAATGTAATGATTCATAATGTTTACAGTGATGTAAAATATTTATATTTAACATAAGGTCGGATGTAAAAAAAATCATAATAATATAATTTAATTTAAAACTAATGTTGTCTTAATATATAAAGTAATCGTCTGGCGGTATTTGATAATCGCCTAGCGGTAGCGGTAACATCTTTGCGGTAATAAATTAGTGCCCACCGAAGGCAATCGCCTATCAGTCCCTGAACCCAAACCCAGAACCGTTATTTGGGGTTTGAACCGTAAACCCTTATTTGGAGTTTGAACCATAAACTACCCTAAACTATATATTAACTAAATTATATATTATATTTTAAATGAAAACATTTAATTTAATTATAATAATATGAATTATAACATATATAATCTTAAAACATGATTTAGTGAAACATAATTCCATAATAATCTAAAAGTATAAGACTTGTGTTTTTCAAAAAGTGTACTCAAGTTGCATGATTACTTCAATTGTTGAGTGATCCACTATTGAGATTGAGTGATCTAAAATGTAATGATTCATAATGTTTACAGTGATGTAAAATATTTATATTTAACATAAGGTCGGATGTAAAAAAACATCATAATAATATAATTTAATTTAAAACTAATGTTGTCTTAATATATAAAGTAATCATCTGGCGGTATTTGATAATCGCCTAGCGGTAGCGGTAATAGATTAGCGTCCAGCGATAATCTATTATCACGAGGCGATAAATTCAAAGTTATGGATTTGTTTCTTTCTCCACATATCCAAAATCTCATATCACACAAAATGTAAATATTACTTAAATCATATAAATCATGAAAATGTCATACATAAAATAGTTTCATTAACATTACATAAAAAGTCTAAGAGCCAAAATTCATAGGACACTTCCTTACTGTATGACCAATCTGATGACAGTTGCTACATTTTCTTGGTGCTCGTGGTCTACACATACTTGGAAATGTATTAAGGTCCACGTCTGTTATTAAACAAATACATGCATTACCATATAGAAAATAAAAGCATTACCATTCAATTTTGATACATACCTTCAGGCGGAATATTTGCAGTACACGTTGCTCTATTATGACCATAGTCAATGTTATGACATCTAGTGCACTTTTGTCGGCGCCTATTAGAGCTTTCAACTGCAGATCGAACTCGACTCATCCTTGGCCTACCAGCCTAACGATTAATTACAGGAGCATATATCATGAAGGTAGATACCTCAGGAGGTACAATCCAATGATTTGGATGTGGCATTGGCATGATTGTCGACGGATAAGTTTGCACTAGACTATATTTGTTTTGTAGTATGCCCCAACAAATTCAATTACGAAGAGAGTTTTTTTTTCAATTGGGAGAGGCGATCTGGGAAGAGCAAGCAAAAAATTTACACGGAGAGAGTTTTTTTTTTCATTTCTTTGATTTTTTTAATAATTTTTATCATAGTTTTGTATTGAGCATAATAAAAATTAGAACTTAAAAACAAAGGCTTTCTAATTTAAATAATTAAAATATATATTAAGTTACATAAAAATACATTAAAGTATATTTTTATGCATTTTATGGGATAGACGATGGTCATGGTAATTTAATAATACGGGGTAGGCGAAAGGCGATGGCAATGACGATTAAATAAATCAACTATTAAATAAATAACTATTAAATAATGTGAATTAAGCGATGCGCAATGGCGATAACAATGGCGATGACAATGGCGATTAAATAATTGTGGACCCTACTCACTAAAATTGTCAGAAGTGGCTAGATAACTAGTTTTTTCCACGAGTGGCTAAAATTCATATGTATTTTATCAAAACGGCTGTTTTTGCATATTACCCAAACCCTTTTATCAAAGCTGTTTAATTTCATTATATTTCGTATTGTTTTATTTTTAAATATGGATGGCGGCTGTGGGGCCCACGCAAGTTGAAAGTGGGACATACAGATTATGGGAAGTTAGCAAGTGGTCATTAAATACTCCCTCTTCGTTTCCTTACAACATACAGATTATGGGAAGTTAGCAGTTAGCAAGTGGTCATTAAATACTCCATTTGCGCTGTTGCACGTGACCTACGCGTTGGTAATTGCAACATTATTAACTGACCATAACTAACTTAACCTTTATCTTTTTTCTCCTAAATGATAAAGAAGAGTGTTAATATATCAATATACCCATCTACACTATATACCCAAATTTACTAAAATACCCCCATTTTTTTATTTCTCTCACCTAAAAGTGTCAGGCCCTGATCGAACCGCGATCGGACCATGTCGTGTGTCCGATCGATCGGACATGACCGATCATGATCGGCCCACCTTAATACAGGATCGGCCATGACCGATCACCCCCCCCCTTTAATACATGATCGGCCCACCTTAATACATGATCGGCCACTATATATCCCCCCCCTCCCCACTTTAATACATGATCGGCCATGGCCGATCACCCCCCACTTCGGGCCTTCTGTCCACCGTGATCGGACCATCCCACTTAGGGGTATTTTTCATCTTTTTGGGTATATAGTGTAGTTAAATATAAGATTTTGGGTATAAATGTGTTTGTCTTTGCCCAGATGGGCATTTCGCCGCCGGACTCTAAAGAGAATATATCAACTCAAACACAAGTTCCTATTAATTAATAAATCACCTAATAAATTAATTATGATTTTTAATTAGTTGCAAGGTACCTTAGAACTTCATAATTTAATACTCAGTAAATTAATAATCTCTTTAAGATAATAATTTTTTTCGATTCCAACTCGGGCTCGTGTAAAAAATCTTCAAATTCGATAAGATAATAAGACAATAATTTTTAGAAAACTCCAATGTAAATATATGATCCCATCAATATCATAAATTAAAATTATTAAAAATTAGTTACAACATTAAGACAATCTTGAGAAATATGATTTTAATGTTGCTGTTTTTCTTAAAACTCAAATCTAATTGAATCTCATCTCTAACTTTTCTAATTGCATCAAAAAGTTTTGGTATTGCTTTTTCGAACTACACTATAAAATTGTCATGAGTCCTAAATGTAATAAGTGTTTCCTTACGCATAATTGGTTCCAAATAAATTGGGTTATCTTTAGTGTTTTTTAGTGTTTACTAGGGTTACAACCGGGATCTACTACTGTTCACTGAAGCAATTCCATTTTCTTGATCCATTTTTTGGCACAGTTTATTAGGAAGTTGTTAATTGTGTGTAAGATGAGATGCCCACAAATAAAATATTTATAATAATTTTCTATGTTAGGAAATGCAACAAAAATTGTGGGACGATCGAAAAAAAAGTGGAACAAAAATTGTAAGACAAAGGGAGTATTACATAGTACAAAAAATATATAATATAATCCAGGGATTGGAGTCACCAACGAGGAACTCCAGTTGACTACTCTTTTGGGGTCGGTGGGAGTGACTGTCAGATGTAAAATCATCGTATTTGACTTGATCATATATATAGTTATTTTCTTGTTACAGTATCGTATTTGAATTTCATATCGATTCCCGCACTACATAATCAGGCCGCCTTCGATAATAAAGTCACAACGGAGGTCGAAATTTTGGAACACTTTTTAATTATAAGAGATAAGTTTTTCTACAAGCTATATTCATTATAAGGTGTATAGTGTGTCTTCTTTGTTTGGACTGGATGAAGAAAATTTTAATTACAGTAAAAATAAATGTAATAACTCCAAATAAGAAATCCACTTTCACTAAATCTGCATTCATATTATTTTTAGGAATATTCTCCTACAAATATTTATATAAATCTTTTTAAATTAGCTCAATTTTATGTGATTGAATTTCATCGTACAAACTTAGATATTAAGCAATCGAACATAGTCGTGAAAAAAGATGGAGGATGGACGTGGAATGCTCGACCGATTTGTACGTCGTATGATAAAAACTCATCACGTATAACTTTTAAATGAATTTCAATTTTTTTTCAATTGAAAGGGAGTAATTAAGCCACATAATTTTACATATTTTCATTTAAAACATGAAGTACTTTTTACTTTTTTTTTGTTTCAAAATTATGAACAAATGTGATCAATATTTTAGATAACTAATAGCCAAATACTGTATTTTTTCGTTTTTAGAATTTCATGTAGGTATACACGATATAAAACCTCAATCATAGAGTTCCAATCTAAGAACTAATTATATTAGTAGTGTAGTATGGGCCAAGATTGATAACATTAACAAAACACGAATAAAATGCAATGTATCTTTAACTTTTGAAAATTACCACTCCAACATTTCAATAACTGATGGTATTATCATTATTACAAATCAAAAATCAATGTTACTAATGGATAAGAGACTTAGTAGTACTTCTCATCCAACTATATCTCTTCTCAAGTTTTAAAGGTGAGAAGTTAAAATAAGGTTGGAAATAGAACCCATCTTTCCTCACAAACCATTTGCACACATTACCGAACCTATCCTCACACGCGCTTGAATCCCTGGCGTAGAACACATCGAAAGAATTCGTCTTTCCGTTCCACCAAAAGCGGCATGAAAAACGAGTTGTTCGAAAGAAATTTACTCTGAAAGTCCATGATTGTTCCTGGTGTCGAGAGAGTGTGCGGCCTCCGAGATCATCATCTCCGGCCTCCGAGATCATCATCTCCGGAATAACAATGAGTTATTAATTTGGGAGAATTTGCAGGTAGTTCATTGATGATTTCAACCCCGTATTTATTAAAAGGGAGACCTTGAATGGTTTTGAAGAAAACAATTGATAGCATGAACAAAATGGCGAGGCTTTTGATGGTCATATTGAAAATGTTCAAGTGTTTTTTGATTGATCTCCATTTATGCGTGCTTTTCATATTTTTATAGTATTGTGATTGTAAAACAGTTGATGTGAAAATAATAATTGCTGATTTATAAATTTATTATATGCCAAACTTGGATTCGGCTAACTATGGCAAACTCAAATTTTAAGGATTACTAATATTTTATGATTTGTAAACTTTAGTGCATGTTTGTATTTCACATTTTAGATGATCAACACTTGTTTATATGGTATAATATTTATGTACATGAATAGCATATATGTATTAAAATTTTGTATCAAAATTGACCAGTGAGGTGTTATAACGTGATTTGCATGATTATAGAAATTCAATAACGTGAACTGTAAGAAATGAATATGGTTGCAATAGTCCAACCAATAAGTTTTTGAGTAAGAAATATCCTTTTTAAATCATTATGAGGCTTGATATTCTTGATTAATTATTATCTATAATTAAGCCTTTTTTAACATCATTATGCGTAAATTGAGGAACATATATTACGAAGAATTAATACACGGTTTCTTGATTTTCAGAATTTATTTCTCTCTTTCTCTCTCTCTAACTGTCTTTACTTTATTTCCTTTGAGAAAGACTAATAATCGTACGGAGTAATATTAGTGGTGGAGTTATGGTTTGAAATAACTAATTGATTGATTAGTTGTAATACGGATTAATAATATCTTCTAAACAAATGAACCGATTAGAAATTGATTGATTAGTTATAACATGATTTCTGAATCTTAAAATGTTATTTCCTAAATTTTACTATTAACAATTTAATATGATTTGAAATAACTAACAAAAATATTACTATTAACAATTAATGAGCGTAATTTGAGAAACATTCTAAAATATTATCATGATTGGGCGTTAATTGAGGGACATATTCTTACTTTAAAAACAAATAATCTTTCTAAACAAATGAACAGTTAGAAATAGATTGATTTGTTGTAAAATATTACTTTCCTAAATAGATTGGCTAAATATTTAAATAAAACGATACAAAATCAAATTAGGAAGTAATTATTTTAAGACTAGATTATCGAATACAATAATTCATAAAATAGAAGAGAAATAAACTTGAATACTCTAAAGGGCTACCTGTCCTTAATTCAATTTTAATTAATAATTTACTCATTCATTCATAATTAGATTTTTTCGTAATTATTAGAACTATTCAATTAGAAGATTTAAGAAAAGGTAATTTTGAGTATTTCCAAAATGGGATCCGCCAATCTGGTGTGCTTTAGGTTCTGATTCAGAAACTAACAGTGCAGAGGAAACCATGTAATTACTCCTTTCTAATAAATTTGATTTATTTTCTACCGCCATTGTTAAGAAAGTGGGTAGAGAGTATTTAAGTATATGGCCAAATTCTTTAAATGTGTTGACAATTTAAGTATATGGCCAAGTTCTAATAAATATGATTTGTTTGTGTTGGGACTGAAATTTTATTTAAATGTGTCTCAATTTTATTGACAATTTTTAAGCTAACTGTCTTATTGCAGAAAAGTAAATGAATAAGACATTTATTGTCATATTTTAAAACCACGTATGACACGAAATTGTATGAAACATTCGAGTAACCATAAACCGTTAGGTATTATTATAAAAACTTAGAAATGTGAGAAAGAAAGTAACTGCGGGGAGTAAACAATGATTGTGTACAACATCTTCAAAAACCAGTTACTAACCCTTTTCTTTTTTAATTTCGAACTATGTTTTCTTTGCCGGTTGCTTTGCTGAAAATGCGTCCATGAGACATCTTTTCGTTGTTCCATCATCACACCACTGAGCCTCAACTTGAAGATTTGATGATACTTGTGTGGAAATGGTTGTTCCAGAACCATCCTTGACTTTGCTAGTAGCTTCAATTCCCTTATTTGACGGAGTTTCCATGAAAGTAACATTACCAACTTTAGGGGAATTAGATTCCTACAAAACATTTATAATTCATATGAACGTACCAGACTCATAAAGTAGATATTATGAAATAATGAAAATAATTACAACCGGACTCTCACTATACGGTGGAGCGGAATCTGTATTTGTCGAAACTTTTATCGCACTATACCATCCACCAAAGATGGCATTTTGGTTTGGCTTTGTTTCAAACTTGCTGCCTCAATATCTTGTTTTACTGTATTCTTATCCAACTCATCAGCTGACTTTCCTATCACTTGAATGCACTCTTTGTCCCAAAGCAGTAGTGGAACAAACACAGTCATCCTTAATATGAACCTTTAGTTTGTACCTATATAAAAAATATATATTATGTGTAATCAACAATATAATTGTTAGTATTGAACCAATATTTTAATTTCATATTAGTACCTCAAAGTTGCTATGCAATTGTAGTCGTTGCAATTCATGCAATAAAACTACTTATCTACTTTATCCATCTTTTTATTACATTTCTTGCATGCTATATAATTTCATCCGTCCTCAAAATCCACAAAGTCAATTGTTCCAGTAATCCAAGAATATTGTGTCTGGAACAAAAAATACAAAATATAAAAATACGGTATTTAGAGTTAAGTATATGTAAAAATAAGGAGTTGTAAGAATTGAACCTCATCATCATCCAACAGATCTTCAATTTTTTTTTATGTTGATCACCCCTTCAACATAATCATCATCCAATTCATGCTATTTGGGATACCTTACTACATTGGCCATCCACACTAAATATGTCGAGAAACATTTGAAAAAGACAAAAGTCCATTACGAACCATTTTCTAGAGAAATAGTATATATTCTTTTTGGAGGCAATTTGCCTATTTCTAAAATGAACAACTTCGTCTAACTCAGCATTCAATAGTAACTTCGTAGCATAGAAGACATTAGTAACTTTTCTGTCACCTAGATATTAAAAGAGAAATAGCAATAAATAATTAAATAAATCATTGTATAGTTTGTGTAAATTAAAAAAAAATCTCGTTGATCAAACCTTTAAAAATGGTTGGTTTACAAAATTGGACAATCAAAATATTGGGATTCAAAGTTTGATTTTTCATTAAGGTGAAAAAGTTATCAACATAATCGTCCCAAATAGTGCAAGTTAAATATGTCCCCCTACATATGAAATGCAACATTATTAATGAGAATTAAATAAAAAATATTTAATTTTTTTTAACATAATCTAAAATTATTAATATTAACATTAAAATTGATACTTTGTATCTTCAAGTTTGATATTGATTAGCCTCTTATCTAGTCCATTAGGTATAGTACGGATCTCCACATTGCCAACCTCTGCAACCGCTCATATGATATCTGCAAGCATGTAATTGATTATATATGTTATCTCATGCACATTTTAAAACTATTAGCACAATCATATATTTGTAACCTACCAAATGGTGTGACTTTGTTAATGATTTCTATTTTGTGAACATCATCAAAGTTCTTGAAGCAATACCGTGTGTCAGAAAAATCCTTTTGCAAGAGTTTCAAGACTCGGGTTTTATAATTGATCAAAATCCTATATGTACTTGTGGTGACCTTGTGTGTTCTACTATCATGCACAACTTTAAAGTTTTTTACACCATATATCTGACCCTCCTCAAGTTGTGATTTCAATATACGAACCAAATTTTTTGTTGCTTCAATTCTCTCCTCCTAAAATATTTGAATATGAATTCAATGCAATATGGGTTACTTGAAATATAAAACTGATACAACTACTAAATGAGATATACCTTTGCATCGTGGAAAACACACTCTATACTTGATACATCTTTTTTGTTGAATGAAGGGATCTCGTATGCACGGATCTGTCGAAGTTTCATTGCAAATGACTCATTGAATTCATTCAACTCCTCAATGATGACCAAATATTTGGCATTTTGTACTTCCAAGTTTTTTTTTCTTACAAATATGTGAGAGTTTTGAAATGGCGTGAAAAGATTTTAGACTATGACTTATTATATATGCGAGGGTAAATCTATAAGATATAATATAATATAATTTGTTCCTTAAAATTATTAACATATAATTAACCTTTTTTAACATCATTATGCGTAAATTGAGGAGCAGTTATTCAACATAAAACTTTTAAAAAATCCTTGTAAACAAATTGTAGATTCGAAATTGATTAATCTTATAAAGTTGTGATTTGAATTTCTTTAATTATATTTTATAAAATGTTATATTTAGCATGATTGGACGATATAATCTAGTCTAATTTGTTCCTTAAAATTATTAACATATAATTTAATATATAATTAACCTTTTTTATCATCATTATGCATAAATTGAGGAGCAGTTATTCAACATAAAACTTTTAAAAATTAATAGATTTGAAATTGATTTATCATATAAAGTTGTTGCTTTGAATTTCTTTAATTATATTTTATAAAATATTAGATTTATCATGATTGGGCGTAAATTGAGGGATATTTTCAAAATATTAATATTAACAATTAATGGGCGTAATTTGATAAACATTCTAAAATTATTTCATGATTGAGCATAAATTGAGGGACATAATCTTATATATTTACCCCTCAATTTACTGAAATTCCAATTGAGTTTAATTGAATTGTGTTGGTCCCGAGTGTACGGTCAGGTGTAGAGGGGGGGGGGGGTGAATACACCTGATTCGATTTCTCAACTTCGAACACGAACAGTCCTATTCAGGATGGTGTCCGACCAAAAGTCAGTTGGCCGACTGCACCACGTGTTCGAATCGAGTTAAAGGCTAAGAGTCTGACTCTACTGAGACCTGCTAGCTGACTGAGTCAGAAATTCAGTATCTACAGTAAGAGTTCAGCGTGCGGAAATGTGTGAGGCCCAAATTAGTTGAGTGGTGAAAACGTTTTATGAAAGTCTCAGTTCAGCAGATATTCAGTTCAGTATGCTGAGACAGTTGATTGATTTTAAGAAATGATGTTCAGTATGAATAGTAAAATCAATGCAACAGTTAAGAAAGCAATAGAGACACAGGATTTTTAAAGTGGTTCGGATATCGCTCAAATCCTACGTCCACTGTCCCGAATGATCAGGAGGCTATTTATTATCTTGAGTTAGTCTCAGTCAGCTTGCACACTGGGCAAAGCCGCGTCTTGGTTTTTATACTGATCCAAGTCTCAGTTTACAACACTATCAAACTTAAAGTGTTTGACAAACTTCTCCAACAGTGAAGGAGTCCTTATACAATAAGGATTGGGTTCAAATGTGAACTCCTTCGTCTAAGCTATGGATAAGAACAGTTGAGCTTAGGGTTAGAGGGATAGGGAATATGAGAGTAGCTTCTAGATCGACGAACAGCTGAAGGTAAGCTTTGAGTTCGTGTAACGTCGATTTGGATACTAGAGGCTTTATATGTCGGTTTAGCTTGATTCCCTATGAGCTAGAATGTAGTCTTTCGCCGGAGATTGTTCTTCAAGTTCTTGCTAAGACTTTGTTCTTTGGAATTCGCTCGTTTTTCGCGCTCTCTCGTGTTCTAGGTGAGCTTCAAATCTTGAATGATCCCTCTATTTATAGAGCAGAGATTGAAATAGATCCGTTGGGGACGATCTTTTTCTCTCTCTCTCTTTTTGGTTGCAAACGGCTCTTTTGGTGTAGGTAACAGTGTATTTTCCCACCTTTTTAGGTAAAAGGTTGACTGCAGCTTTAGCAGGTGAGAAGACACGTGTATGCTTGTCATTCGTCGAGGTGGATGGAGTGGTTGAGACAAAGACAAACTTCGAGACAGATCGAAGCCGACTTCTCTCTTCCTCGTACATGACAATGCCGATTGTCTTTCAAAAGATTCACGACATCCCGAAGACTATCGCCGTTCTTGAGTCCGACCTTGTATTCGGTAGATAGGACCGCCGAGATAAGTCTATCGAAGATCGGCTACGAGTCCAGTGAACTACTCCTGCCGAGTTCGGTTCAACCGACTCTCTCGATATCTTGCTCCTGCTAAGTCCAGTATCACTGAGTCTTCTGCACTGGTGCTGAGGCAGATAAGCTACTGAGCGCCTTGACCAGAGCAGAGTGTCTACTGAGTCTGAAACCTCAAAGACAAAACAAATACAAGGGAATGGTTCATCATTCAGATAGGGTTTTGGGATCTTCAAATCTTCAGACAAGTACAGAGCACAAGGCTACTGAGCTTAAGATCAGTGTCTAAGACCGAATCATTTCCCACTGAGTGAAACAGTGCTGAGGATGGAATCATCACCCAACAATTTCTCCCTATTTGATGATGCCAAAACCTATCATCTATGTCCTATCAACTATGCTAAACACTAACTTACTCAGAAACAGAGCTCCTTACAAATATTACAAGTAGGATCAGTGGAGTTGTCTGGTAAGTGCTAGACTACTGAGGGAGACAGGGCAGAACAATTTCCCCCTTTACAATAATTTCCCCCATGCAACAATTTCCCCCTAAGAGAAATTACAACTATTTTCTCATGCAACAATTTTCCCTTACTGAAGAAATAGTAACTTAATAAAAGTCTAGTCTATCAGAAGTCTAACCGAGCAAAAAAAAAACTGACAAGTAAATAAACAAGGTGTGTGTGTGTCAGTAATCACTTCAGTGATTCTGAGTGTTAAAGCATCAAGCAAACACGGCTATTTAGACAACAAGTAGTTGTCAGAGCCAAAAGAAGATTTGTATATATATGATAAACACTTCAGTACATTACAAATCTTGCTAAGCTAAAAGGAGAACTAAGAAGGAGAACCCTTAAACTGCTGAATCCTATTCATGAAACCTTGGGATTTATCTTCGGGCAAGTGGGACTCCATACATTCACGAACGTGTTCTTCCTCGCCTTCGGTATTCGGCGAAGTCCTCTTGGTTCATCTTGTTCTAGACCTCTGTTCAACGCAGCATTCTTCACTTCTTGTTCAATCATTCCGAGATGTACTGAGTCGTCTTGTCTTCTGGGTGGAGGAATGTTGGTCCGGAGACGAAAAGTCAGGTGTAGAGGGGGGGGTGAATACACTCGAGCTCGTTTCTTTTTCTCGGTGAAGGTCGGTGAAGCCGATGTTTGCAATCGATGAACGAGTGCCAAGTAAGCCTTCGATCACGGGGTCAAGGTGAGTCGGCTTCGAGCTCTTCTACCGAGCGATGTCGGTATTACGAAACTCCGGTCGGAGACCGTAGTGCGGATAAGTGTTAGGCCCGGAGTCGTCTCTTTTGAAAACGCGTTTTTGCAAGTTAAATCTTTTGGCTGTGCACTTTATAAAATACGTTTCATGCAAACTTATGATTTTCAAGTCAGTTGAATGCAATGCAATAAAACAATAAATGAACACAAGCGATTTAACGTGGTTCGGATACGCAAGATCCTACGTCCACGGTCCCGAACAAGGCGAGAGAACTTGTTGATTATTACGAGCAAGCCTCGGCGGGGATGCGTGCCTTTGGACGGTTCCCTCTAAGTTATAGTCCTTAGCGACTTTACAATCCAAACCTAAGTTTAGAAGGGAGGGAATATTCTCCAACTGAGAAGGAGTTCTTACAACAAGAACAATTCACTAAATGTGAACTCCTTCGGATCTAAGCTATGAATTTAGCAATGAGCTTAGTCTAGAGAAGATAGGGATCAAAGTGCTCTAGAGAGATGAACTACAAGAAGTGTTCTATGAAAACTAGTTCGTCTCTGGATAAGCTTGAAGGTTCTAGAGCGTTGTGAGTTTGAATGATTTCCCTTGATTTCGCGTATATTCCTCTTTTTGAAATCTTCAAATCCTTCTCTATTTATAGTTGTGAGTTGTGACATATGTCCGTTGGAGACGACGATGCCACGTGTCACAAGCGTCCAAAGAAAATGGCCACTATTCAACTTTGTTGCGAAGCAGGGCGATTAATGCGACCGTTCATGAGAGCAGACTTTTCGTGTAGAGTAGGTAAGCGTTGTCGGCTTCTCATTGGTCGAGGTTTGTAGTTGGTGAGTGTCGAGTTGACCGTTCAAACTACCTCGTATGTCTTCGCCGAACATTTGAAGGGACTTTAAGTCTTTGGGTCGCTTTTACGTCGGATACGATACTCGAAAGTCTGTCTTCTTCGGCCGAGTCGTCGGACCGATAAAGTGAGCTTCGATAGTCGGTTGGTCGATCGCGAAGGTATACTTGCTTGCACTTGGTTCTTCTACCGATGACTATCGGCTTGTAGAGAATGCTTCTACCGAGGTCCGGATCGGTGATGCGGGATCTTCAACCGAGTATGATATCGGTGCCGACGAAGAATGCAAGCGATTACACCGATGACGTGGGGTTCGAAAAGTATCTTCGATGAAGATCGGTTCAACAGCCTACCCCGTGCACGGGACTTAGACAAAAATAATAAGCATTACATCAAGTCTAACCTATACATCGCCTAATCCTATCGACACACTAATCTACCGATATCGGCTCGGTTTTGGGATCTTCAATTCCATAGTACTACTATGATTTCCCCCAATTTCTTTTAACCCTAGAACATTGAGTATCAATCTACCGACTCATATCCAACAATTTCCCCCTAATTGATGATGCCAAAACCTCTATACTCTAATATCTATTAAAGATCTTGTCCTATCGACAACAATTTCCCCCCCTTAAAGCATCTCGAGGAAAAACCGATAATAGTAAATGAACTTCAAGCAGGTGAGAGAAAGGCAAGATCGAGAAACCGATGTGAGTGTGTGTCGGATCACTTGGTGATCGGTAGTGTAAACACAAAGTAAAAAGGCCGAGAGACAATGAGTAATTGTCTAGCAAGCGAGAGGAACCGATATATATATATCAAGAATTACAGAGTTCCTATGCTATTACAAAAGATGAGGAGAGAAAAAATCACTCGCTCGCCGCTTCTTGAACCTCGCGTTTTCTTCTTGAAGTCGGTGGATTTTTCCTCGGGAGGATCCAGGTAATAGTATTTATACACTCTAGCTCGAATCTCCTGGATCTCCAAGTTATCATCCGGCCTTTACGGGAGCGAGGCTCGGGCGTAGGCGGCTTCCTCCACTTCTCTTTCTATGTCCTTAGTGCTCAGCAGTCCATTAGCAAGTCTCGGCGGTGGAATACGTCGGAAAAGTGGGGCACGGAAGGTTACATTTCGTGATTCCATGACTTGCTTCGGCCGTTCACGGAATTCAACATTAAATCTCGTAATCGGCTCCTCAAAGAGCTGATCGGGTCGGGCGATCAAGTGGGTAAATGCGCCATACGTAGTAGCCTTTGATAAAGGTTTCTTTCAATCTCTCCCAATGTTCATTCATATCGGACGGCACCCACTTATCCACATGCTTGAATCGGTTGTTGCTTGATGTGGGGGCCCCCGATGAACTTAGATCCTCTCGGGATCCGCCTTCTTGGATCGGGCTTTGGTTTATCGAGATAGGCTTTTCATTCTTGCCGGAGTCGGCCATCCTTTTCTTCTCACGGAGAGCGGCTGCTCTAGTGTCTCCTCGTCTCGAGACTCGATCCTTGCTGCGTCGCCTCCCGTGTCGTTTGATCTTCACGCTATCCGCTCGGGTGTAAGAGTAGATATGGGAATACTACGAGCAGTAGCTTTGATTTCAGTCGGAAGAGCCTTAGCAAATTCTTCTTGGGCTTTCTTCTTTTGCTCTTCGACTGTATTAATGACCTTTCTCTTTCCTTTGCCCCCGACAGCTTTGCCCTTAGGCTTTTCATTGCTGCCATTTGCCTCCTCTAGCCGACACTCCTGGTCCGACTTGTCTTGCAGCTCTTGGGCTATTCTGAGGTCGAATGCCTCTTGCTCCGCTTTTGATTTAAACTTCTTGATCGGGGAGGAAGGAGTAGTGGATTCAGTAGCGATTTCCTTCCCCGACCTCTGCGGCGACTTTTGAGACTCTTCTTCTTCGTTGGCTCTTCAAGGAATTGAGCGATTTCGTCTATGTGCACAATGAAGAGGAGATGGGGGTGGCTTGTAGTGGGAAATCAAGGAGAAGGACCTCGATAGATGTACCTTTCGAGTAGTTGGTCCCGCCTCCGGAGCCTGTTCCCCCCCGAATCTCTGCGGCGAGGGCTCTGGCTGCCGAGGAGGGTCCCGCCTCCCGAGCTCGTCCCTCAAGGATCCGGACGTCGACCGTATCCGTATCGGGTTCATCTTTCACAATATCTTCCCTTTTTTGGCATCGCAATATTCGCCGAGGGAGGTGCGGATAGCTTTTACGTCCCTGCTCCAGTTGTGCAGCGAGAATCTTTGATCCGGGTAATCGTGTCATCAAAATCACCGACCAAGTTGCGTAGTTTTCCCAGTCTTTCTCCTGATCGGCTCTAGATTTCTTCAACTGAGCGGCTGACTCCTGACGGAGATTCAGCAGAGCTTGATCATTTGATTCTGTCATTTCTTTACGAATGGCTTTTAAGGCATCGACTGTTGCTTGATGGCCGTTTGAAGAGAGGTGGTTGCTATCTTGTTTCTCTCAAAGCAATGAAGCCTTGAATTGTTTTCATGGCTCGAGTCGACTGTTCGAGAAAGTTTTATGCTTCGAGTGGCAAGCACTGCCGACTCGTGGCTTTGTTAAATCGGCCTTTTGAGCACTTAGGGCCCGCTCAACTATCTCCTTGAAATCCGGCCGAGAAGCCTCTTTAGGGGTGGAGATGTCGGCGGCCAACTTACTTAGAGCTTCGTTCTGAGCCTTGGTGTACTTCTCCCATTTGAAATGAACATCTTTGGCTAGGAGTCGATTTTTCTCACCTTGGCGTTTGATAGCCCTGTTGACGAACGTGAGGACACGGAACCGATGGGTTGTATCGATAAGAGCCTGGTTCCGAGCCTCTCGCTCGTAGAACGAGATCAACTCGCTCCCCTACCGTACTTCGGAGCGGTTGTAGCCTCACCGGATGTGACTATGGGTGGTGTTGGGCTCTTCTCTTGGGGAGTTTGTCCCTCTGCAGATTCTCCCCGGGTCCGCTTCCTTGGGTTTGCCATCCATCTCC
Organism: Lavandula angustifolia; assembly: GCA_028984105.1. Classification (NCBI taxonomy): domain Eukaryota; kingdom Viridiplantae; phylum Streptophyta; class Magnoliopsida; order Lamiales; family Lamiaceae; genus Lavandula; species Lavandula angustifolia. The sequence continues at coordinate 33,855,180 of CM054805.1, read as the reverse complement.
TCATCTTGATCATCATTATCGCCTTTATCGGAAGGTGGAGATGGGGGGCGGAGCTGTTTCGATCGGAGCTCTCAAGCTCGGTAAATAGAGCATTGCAGCTCTCAAATCTTCGAAAGACGCCACATCGCTGGCTCTCCGAATCCAATCTTGGCTTGGAGCTCTTGCTCCTCTCGTCGCAGCTCATCCGTTGACCGTTGGGATTTGGCAAAGTCAATAAGAATGTCCCAGGTGCGAGAAACCTTAAGAGCATCCGAGCTCTTGTCCTTCTTGCTATTTCAACCGGATCTGCGTGCTCGGCAATTTTCGGTATCTCTAGCTGAATCTCGGCTGCAAAGCACGCTGATCGAGTGGTGTCGGTTGTTGTCCACTCAGCAGTAGGTTCGGGTGACGGTTCCCTCTTGTCGGACTCGTGTCCTCGTAGCTGATCACTTGGACCTTGTCCTTGATCGTCGCTCCCTCGATTCCGATATCCGAATCGAGTAGTTGCTCCTCTTGAATAGAAGGAGGAGCCGGCTGAATAATGGTAAGTGGCCGAGCCAGCTGTGACCTCAGCAGTCGAGTCTTAGCCAACCTCCTCTTCTTTGGCACATGGACAGTTGGGGGCAGAGCAGACGCCGCTCTCTTCGGTTCAGGTGGCCCCTTGCCAATTGACTTTTCTGCTCCAGCCTTTGTCATAAATTTAATACTCTTGAGATCAAAAGACTTCGAGTCCTCAAAAGCTGAGCGATTACGTACCACACTCTCTATCGCATCGACATCTTGGTGCCGAATAGGAGCTTGCACTGTCTTGGTTAGCTTCCTCTCTCCCAGTGGCGAAGTAGTGAACTTCCGGGCTTGGGCCTTCACTGAGTAGTATAGTAGTCGGCCCAGTTCACTTCTACTCCATCGTCTATGATCATCATCAGTTGTATCCTCGGCTTAGAAAGCTGATCATAGGATCCAGCTGAGCTTGTCAGAATATGAGAGACAATGTAAGCTAAACCCCGGTACTGAGGTAACAAAAGATTTCTCTGAAGCGCCGTCTTGAACACTATGTCGGCGCGTCCACGTAACTTTTGGATGTAGTTATTTATCTCCCTTTCCTTATAACCAATGGGAGAGATACCAGTGAGGGTAGTTGAAAAGCTTGAACGAGAGCCTCCGAGATATTGAAAGAGTGGGTAGCCTCCCTCCACCGATTTGGAGCAATTTCCATTTGTATCCAAAGGATGCTTCTTCTCCTCCCGAGGCTAATGATTTCCGGTTGTAGTAGGCCTCCACAACTTGTCTCGGCAGATGAGAACGAGGATGCCTCGACACAAGAGTTGCCGCCACGACTTCTCAAGGGCGCCAAAAACCGGCTCCAAATATGAAACGTCCACTGCTTGGGAGAGCCATCGTCGGCTCAAATCGAACCCGGATGGTCATGATCTCAACCATCTTCTCGGGAGTCTCGTACTACCGCCATCGAAATCTACAAAACAAATTGTTAGCACTTGAAAATAGAGTAAGTTAGTAGCTATCGGCGGATAGTAATACATTACGCGTGAGATAGAGCTTGAAAAGAGATATAGCAATGCGGTTTGAATGAGGATGTAAGGAAGGTAACCGAATCGCTAAGAAAGAGCTCTAAGATATGAGAATGGCGAAAAGTGAGGAGTTGATAGAAGATGAAAGATTTTGTATATTGAGTTTGATCTTCAGTTTGGATCGCACGGTTCAAATTTAATCTTTCAAAAACAAGGGGCGGCTAAGATTAAATGTTATAAAAGAATGATTACAATAGCCGCCAAAAATATAGATATACGTAATAAAGCTAATGGAGAAGACATGCATTAAATGCGCGACGAGAGAGCATTAATTACGCGAGCGAGGAGTCCCGCCGACCTTTCCTCAAACCTTAAACATAATAAATGGTAAGGAATAAATGCTCCTAGGCAACCGAATGCAAGCGATCGATGCATTAAATGCGGCATGCTTCTGAACAAATTAAGTAACGATACTACGCAAACCTCTTCAGCTGAACTTATCAGCTGGTTACCATCATTTATCAGGAGAATGGTTGTGCTGATGACCATGTTCTCCCTTGTTGTGTATAGTGTGCATCTCCCAACTGAGTCACTGTACTAAGTTTTCGACTGTCGTGCCGATTCCATACCGATACACATTGTTGCTAAGTATATTATTATCGGTAGTCGGCTTCTACCGACTTGTCTCGATAGGATCTAGCGGACCTAGCTCAACCGATAGTTCTCCGAACCTGTTCTCGGCTAGTGGTTTGGTCGGTATATCGCCCTTTGCTTGTCGGTATGGATTTTCTCCATCCCGATGTCCTGTTTTTCGACATGGTCTCGATGAAGTGGTGTCGAATGTCCACGTGCTTGCATCTCGATATGTAGAACCGGGTTCGAGTTATAGCTATTGCACTTTGGTGGAGTCGCGGTAGATGGGCACTTCATCCCGAGTTATACCATAATCTCTCAATTGTTGTTGAAGCCAAAGGATCCGCGGCACAAGCAACTTCCTGCAGCCATGTACTCGGCTTCGGTAGTGGACGTAGCTACCGAGTGCTTGTTTCTTTGAAAACCACGATATCGCTTGCTTTGCCTAGGAACCGACATGTTCCGGAAGTTGATTTTCGATCTATCCCGCATCTCGCGTAATCGGCATCGGAATAACTGTCGGTATTAGATTATCATCGGCAGGATACCATAACCCGACCTCGGGTGTTCCTCTTAGATATCGCGAGAATCTTCTTCGCCGAGTCTAGATGACTTCGCTTGGGATTCGCACTGAAATCTTGCGCATACACCTACAAAGATAAGTTATGTCGAGTCGGCTAGTGTTAAATAAAGTAAAGAACCAATAATAGCTCTATAATCGGTAGAGTTAACGTAAGCTCCCTCTTTGTCTAGATCGATTTTAAAGTTCGTGTTCATGGGGATCTTGGACCGGTTTCTTTGGAATCACGTACCGAATCTTTTGAGAAGATCTCGAGTGTATTTGGCTTGATTGATGAAGATTCCTTCAGCTGATTGTTTTACTTGAAATCCAAGGAAATAATTCATCTCTCCCATCATGGACATCTCGAATTTCTCTTTCATCATCTTCTCGAGCTGGCGACATATAACTTCGTTTCGCACCGAAAATGATGTCGTCCACGTAGATTTGCACCGGTAGAATGTCATCTCTCGACTTTATGCTTGAATAGGGTGCGATCTACCGTCCCCTTTTGAAAACCTTTTCGAAGTAGAAAGTCGATAGGGTATCATACCAAGCCACGGGTGCTTGTTTTAACCCATACTGGAGCTTTCCTAAGTCTCGTACACTGATGTCCCTGGCCGAAAGCCGGGCGGTTGTTCCACGTAGACTTCTTCCTTGATGCACGCCGTTCGTAAAAGCCGACTTCACATCCATCGATATACCTTAAATCTCGATGTGTTGCATAAGCTAGGAAAAGACGAATGGCTTCCAATCCGGCGACCGGAGCAAATGTTTCATCAAAGTCAATTCCCTCTCGCCCGATGTATCCTTTAGCAACTAGTCGAGCTTTATTTCGACAATGACGTTGTTTTCATCTCGCTTGTTCTTGAAGACCCACTTAGTTCCAATCACGTGCCTGATATCTAGGTCCGTCGACAAGCTCCCAAACTTCATTTCGACGAACCGGTTCAGCTCTTCTTGCATAGCAATGACCCGGTCAAGCATCTTTAAGTGCGTCCTCTATCGACCGAGGTTCTTACGTAGACGAGAAAACAAGAGTAAAGTGAGCTTTCTCCTTGAATTAATCTTGATCTCGTCCTTATAGTTGCTGATGGATCTCCAATGATAAGATCTCGAAGAATGAGCATCGAGCCACGAACGCCCGAGTCGGGCTTCTTCTTCGATACCACTTCGCACGATCAGTAGGTGTATTAGGCATTTCGGTAGTACTTGTTTTGTGACCGTAGTAATTCAAGTAAGAAGGTTAGGATCTACCGAGTTTCCGGTGTTCGGGGGCATTCGGCTCGGGAACATTAATCGTTCCCCCCCGAGTTTGTATTCTCGGTAGAGGTCTCGGTTACCACGGGGGCTTCCTCATCGACCGAAGTTACCTGTTGTTGATTACGTTCGATAGAATCAACTAGGTTAGCTACATTGCTTGTTGGCCGAGTCCGAATTTCTTCATCTTCGACTCATCATCCCAACAATCTTCGGATCTTTTCGGCTTTGTCATTTAGTTCGAGATCCCGTAGCTTGCCGCCGACATCCTCGGTGCTTGACTTTGTATCTTTCCCTGTTCTCGGTAACAAATTCATCAAAAACAACATGAGGGCTTTCCTCCACGCAAAGAGTTCGATAGTTAAAAACTCGAAGGCTTTCTCGACTCGGGAGTATCCTAAGAATACTCCTTGATCGATTTGCTATCAAAGACCTTCAACTGATCTTTCCCATTGTTGTGGATAAAGCAAGGACAACCGAAAACATGAAAATGAGAAATAGAAGGAATTCTCCCTTTCCATAGTTCGTATGGCGTCTTCATGTGTTCTTTGTGTCGGTAGTGATCGATTCCCGAGTGTAACGGGCGGTGTCGGTAGCATCGGCCCAAAACTTTGAGGGTAGTCCGAGAATGCTGCGAGGAGCGTTCTTGCTGCTTCTTTGAGAGTTTCGTTCTTACGTTCAAGCAAGTCCGTTCTGCCGAGGGGTGCGCGCGGTGATGTCTCGTGCTGAATTCCCTCTTTATCGCAGTATGTCTTAACTACCGAGTTTAGAAACTCTGTTCCTCGTACGAGCGTATCTTCTTAATCTTGATGTTCTTTTCCACACCGAGTTTCTTCGATAGATTAGGTAACTCGGCCTCGAACATCGATTTGTTGGCGATGAAGATGACCCAAGTATATCTCGAGAAGTCGTCTATGACGACGAGGGCATACTTCTTGCCTCTTATAGTCACCGGAGAGGCGCCCGAATAAGTCCATGTGAAGCGGTGAAGGATTCCATCGGTGGAAGGTGACGGAATAGGTGGATTGCTACTCTTTGTTTGCTTTCCCTTCAGGCACGCTTCACAATTTTTGTCTTTGATAAACGATTCGTTGGGCAGTCCTCTGACTTTAGAGTTCTTGACAAGCTTGTTCATGGTCTTGAAGTTCAGGTGGCTGAGTCTCTTGTGCCATAGCCACCGACTTGTTACTCCGATTTGAGTACGTGCGAGCAAGCAAGCCTCAGGTTCCTGCGGTATTCCAGTTTGCAACATAGATGTTCTTCCTCCGCGAACCTGATAACACTGTTTTCCCTGTAGATTTGTCAACAATATCACGAAACCAGCGTCAAAGATTACTCTGTTAAGATTATCACGTAATTGATCGATCGAAAGGAGATTATGTTGAAGTCCTTCAACATATGTTACTCTTGAAGGCGTGGCAGTCCCAATGTTCGGCGTTCCGTATCCCCTTGTGTAGCCTTTGGAATTGTCACCGAATTCAATTCGGGACCATCTTCTTGTACGTAGTTGGTCGGCGAGGCTCTTACGGTAGGTCATGTGTCTCGAGCGGCCCCTGTCCACTATCCACGGGTCCTTATGCACCCGCAAAACGAGGCATTTTTAGGTACCCTTTGGTTCGATTGGGTCCTTACGGGTTAGTGGGTGATTTCGGAACCCGGATCTGTCTCGGGACCTTAGAAGTTCCAGACTTCTTCTTCGAACCTTATCGGCCTTTCTTCTCCACGAGGACTTGGAGATACCGACTTTCTGGCGATTATTTTGGGTTCGGGAGCTTTCTTCTTCGAGTCTTAGCGCTTCTCCCGACCCCCGGGCTCATAGTAGTACGAGCCGTCCGAGCCGGGTGCTCATACGATGGCTCCTTGTACCGTTACGCCCATCCGACCTTCTTGATTCCCCCCCGAATTTGATCGCGGTGTCCCGGGGCCGGAGCCTTTGGTCGTTGCTTGTTGCTACTCGGCCGAGGTGTAATTATTTTTCGTTTGTTTTTCGCCCGAGGTGTGGTGTCGGCGGCTTGCACCTTTCCTCTCGACGAACCTATCGGCCCGGGGTTGCTTGAGCTTTTGGAGGTAGAAGCTTCGTGTGTATAGCCCGAGGCCTTCTTTCACGGAAGTTGACCGTTGAGCTCTAAGCATGCTTTCAAGCTTCTCCTTAGCTCCCAGGTATTGTTCAGTCATCAAACCTCTCCAGACTTCGTCACTCCTTCTAAGTGAGTCATAGTCATTCTGCACGTCTGTGAGCTTCTGACTGAGCTTGGCTATTTCAGTCTCTTTCTCAGAATTATCCTTGGTCAGAACTGAGATCTGAGTCTCTTGAAGCTGAGACTTAGTCATGAGAGATTCAATCTCTTCCTTGAGTCTCGCAACTAGATCCACTGACTCAGTAGAGACCGACAATCGAAGAAAGTCTCGATTCTCGGCCTTTACCTGTTCAAGTTCCTGGATGGTTCTTTGAACTCTCTGCTCGCTGAATACTGTTCCTCTAGCAGATCATCGTAGGCTTGTACCACATCTAGAGGATCATCTGTGACCGAGCACGTGTCTTGTGTGCTATGTGAATAAGAGGTAATAATGCGTTTAGAATTTACCTCAGCCTCTTCTCCGGCCATCAGACAGTATTCGGCTGACTCATCAGGAATTGTCTCTGCAACCTCAACTGCGACGAACGCGGCTTCATCTTCGAAGAATACATGAATGTATCTTCCTCAATTGAGTTGTCGGATATCTCTCCGGCTATATAGGCTCGCCGTCTCTCGGCGAACTTCTTTCTCCCGGCTCGCCGTTCGCTCTTTGAGCGCTGAGAGTTCGGGACAATCGTGCGATAGTGTCCCTCCTTCTTGCGGTTGTAGCGAGGTAGATGTTCTGCTTGCTCTTACCGGTGAGTCTTTAGATGGACTGGCGGCGCAGACTCCGATTTCCCGCATTCGGTAGAAGGATTAGATTCTTCTTTCTTATGATAGTCTTTCTTACCCGAGGAAGAATCTCGGTTGTATTTCCTCGGCTTTCGACTCTCTCCTTTTCCCTCTCGATATTTGAGAGCCATCGGTGCTAGGCCGGTCGGTGGCCTGAAGTCTCGGAAGACTTTGCTACCGATGTGGCCACGGCTTTGCTCGAGGAAATAGGCTTGGCTCCGGTATTGCTGATTGTTGCCTTGAAGGCGTGGTCGAACCGTGTGTCACTGGAGCGCTTAAGCACTTTTGGGGTAGGCTATGCTCGAATTCCTCCGATTTTAATTACGAAAATATAACATCGGGAGTTAGAGCATTTAGATCGGGAGCGACGTAAATAAGTAGCAAATGGAAGCCACTTCGTCGGGCAATGCTCTCAAGATCTTGGTGTTCATCTCCTTGTTGGTGAACGACCTCCCCAACCCATTGATAACATTGACTTGATTGGTGAATCGACACTCGGCTCGTCAATGGTTTCGATGAGGCTCCATTGCAAAGGCGTCGAACTTCCGAAGCTCTAGCTCGAGCTTGTTCTCTTTGATCCGAGGGGTTCCATGGCTCAGCATGCCCAAGGCGTCCCATAGCTCTTTTGCCGTTTTGCAATCTTGTACCCTTCCGAGATGTGAGTCACTGAGCGTAGTCAGTATGGCATTACGTGCAACTCGGTCAAGGTTGTGCAACTTCTTTTCTTCAGGCGTGAAGGCAGATTTGTCTTTGGGAACCTTAGCACCAGTTTGTGCTCCCACGCCTCCTCCAGCAGCAAATACTACGCTGTCGATCATGGGAATGATCGGTCCCGACTCTAGGACATCGAACAGCTTGTCGTGGAGTGACGTTAGGTGTGCCTCCATACGTACGCGCCATACCGTGTAGTTCTCTATTGAGAACATCGGCACCATCCTAATACCTGACATATCAGACATTGTAAGAGTATAAGGATGCTGAGAAGATGCTTATGCAGTGAAAACGGTTTTCAGGATCAGTTCGAGAGGACCAGTATTTCAGAACCGGCGATCAGTTGAACACCGAATGCTCTGATACCAATTGTTGGTCCGGAGACGAAAAGTCAGGTGTAGAGGGGGGGGTGAATACACCTGAGCTCTGTTTCTTTTTCTCAGTGAAGGTCAGCTGAAGCTGATGTTTGCAACTGATGAACAGTGCCAAGTAAGCCTTCGATCACTGGGGTCAAGGTGAGTCAGCTTCTGAGCTCTTCTACTGACTGATGTCAGTATTACGAAACTCAGTCGGAGACTGTAGTGCGGATAAGTGTTAGGCCCGGAGTCGTCTCTTTTGAAAACGCGTTTTTGCAAGTTAAATCTTTTGGCTGTGCACTTTATAAAATACGTTTCATGCAAACTTATGATTTTCAAGTCAGTTGAATGCAATGCAATAAAACAGTAAATGAACACAAGCGATTTAACGTGGTTCGGATACGCAAGATCCTGCATCCACGGTCCTGAACAAGGCAGGAGAACTTGTTGATTATTCCGAGCAAGCCTCGGCGGGGATCTTGTGCGGACCGGACAGTTCCCTCTAAGTTATAGTCCTTAGCGACTTTACAATCCAAACCTAAGTTTAGAAGGGAGGGAATATTCTCCAACTGAGAAGGAGTTCTTACAACAAGAACAATTCACTAAATGTGAACTCCTTCGGATCTAAGCTATGAATTTAGCAATGAGCTTAGTCTAGAGAAGATAGGGATCAAAGTGCTCTAGAGAGATGAACTACAAGAAGTGTTCTATGAAAACTAGTTCGTCTCTGGATAAGCTTGAAGGTTCTAGAGCGTTGTGAGTTTGAATGATTTCCCTTGATTTCGCGTATATTCCTCTTTTTGAAATCTTCAAATCCTTCTCTATTTATAGTTGTGAGTTGTGACATATGTCCGTTGGAGACGACGATGCCACGTGTCACAAGCGTCCAAAGAAAATGGCCACTATTCAACTTTGTTGCGGCGAGGCGCTTAATGCACTTGTTCATGAGAGCAAACTTTCTTGTGTAGAGTAGGTAAGCGTTGTCGGCTTCTCATTGGTCGAGGTTTGTAGTTGGTGAGTGTCGAGTTGACCGTTCAAACTACCTCGTATGTCTTCTCGCTGAACATTTGAAGGGACTTTAAGTGCTTTGGGTCGCTTTACGTCGGATACTGATACTCGAAAGTCTGTCTTCTTCTGGCGAGTCGTCGACCGATAAAGTGAGCTTCGATAGTCGGTTGGTCGATCGCGAAGGTATACGACAGACCTTGGTTCTTCTACCGATGACTATCGGCTTGTAGAGAATGCTTCTACCGAGGTCCGGTCGCTGATGCGGGATCTTCAATCGAGTATGATATCAGCTGGCGACGAAGAATGCAAGCGATTACACCGATGACGTGGGGTTCGAAAAGTATCTTCGATGAAGATCGGTTCAACAGACTACCCCGTACGGGACTTAGACAAAAATAATAAGCATTACATCAAGTCTAACCTATACATCAGCTAATCCTATCGACACACTAATCTACTGATATCAGCTCGGTTTTGGGATCTTCAATTCCATAGTACTACTATGATTTCCCCCAATTTCTTTTAACCCTAGAACAGCTGAGTATCAATCTACTGACTCATATCCAACAAGGAATGATCCTTGCTTCAGGAACGCTGACTACTACCCCTTTAGTTACTGCTCTGTGCATACATGGGTAAAGATCAGGTTCAGTAATGGTCATCCACTCGACATAGGCATCAGGCTTAGACATTTCAGGCCAGAATCGCCAGAAATAATTTCTCTTGATAAACTCTATCTTGGCCGATTCCCATCTCTGGATTGACTGGATAGGCATCCAATTCGTCGGATCTCGGCCATCTATGTGTTTTCAGATCGTTTGGCTTCCTGAACCTTCTGTATCGATAAGGAATGTCAGCTATCGAATGAACTCTCAGCCTGGCCTCTTGTTCAGTACGCTTCGTGAGTGCCTCAAGGTCTGTCAAATGTATCCTCTGCCTGGCAGCCTCTATCTGTCTAGCTTCCTCTCCTCTGTAGAGATATCTATCCATCTGAGCGAAGATTTCTTCAATTTCGCATCTTGCTCTTGAGGCTTCGAGGAGCTTGTTCGGAGTCGGCAGAGGTCTTGGATTTGGTTTTGGATGTACCTTCTTTGCTCGGTGCCTTTTTGTTGTTGCCTCTCCCTATCTTCATCATCTTCAATTCGAAGTTTTCGGGAGGCAATCTAGCGGGCGCCTTCTTTTTTCCACCGCGTGCTTTGGTGCCTTAGTCTTTCCTTTAGCGAGGCTTAGACTTTGGTTTGTTGGCGGCTTCAAGCATCGGCGATCTCCCTTGCCGGCTTCTCATCGGCGCCAATCCGAGCCTCCTCCTCGCTGAGATGTATCTCTTGGGTTTCTTTCTTTGGAGGGGTCGGGAGTTTGGGAACTTTCTTACCTTTGCCTTGAACAAGTGGAGGTAGAGGGACTTCTTCATCATCATCGAGTCCTCTTCCTGTTCGGCATACTCTGCAACCTCCTTGATGATATCAATGGGAGTCCGGGTTGCATGAGTAGCCACGGGATCCTGAGCCACTTGGGCCGGTCGCACTCGTGCTCGCACTGGGACACCACGGGCCTCACCCTTCGAGTCCGAGTCCGAGTCCGGGATGACTTCGGTGTAGCTTCCCCCTTAGATTTTGGACTTTTGGTGGGGGTCGGTTTCTCGGTACTCTTCTTTCCTTCTCTTCCTTCGATCCTCTTTCCTTCCCTTTTTCCTTCACTTTCCCCCTTTTTGGCATCATCAATGAGCACCGGGGTAGGGACTAGGACCGACTTCTTCGGACTTTTGTAGGAGGTTGACGACTCATCAAGACGATGGTGGAGCTTAGTCGAGCCTCATGCAACTCGTTCCTCTCCATGGCAAGGTCCGCCGTGTACTGCGCTTGTGAGAGAGGTCACTGCTTCCTTGAAGTCTTTCGGCTTCTCGGCGATCTTATCCTCCGGGACCAGTTGAATGTTGTCTAATCTGATCTCAGTGGCCTGGGCTTGTTCAGCAATAGCTGCAGTATGAGCCAGTTTAGAAGCCTGAAAATCTTGAAGTAGTTTGGCTTGGCTCTCCTGAAAGATCCTGAGCTGAGATTCAAAGTTGGTCTGCTGCTGAGCCAATGCTTGAGTGATAATTTCAGAGACATCAGGGGCGGCTGATTGGGACATTGAGGATTTCGGCCCACGAAGCTCGGCAGCGTGGCTTCAGCAGTCTTCTTCCAAGCTCTATGGACTGCCTTGGCGAGGGCACGGTTCTGAGTGCCTTGGCTTTGTAGAGCCTTCGGCACAGACTTGGAGCGTCGACGATGCGGGTCGGGCGCTACCTTGAAATTTGATTTCAGCAGGAGCTGAGCAGGCTCTGTTGATGAGGTACCAGCCGTCGACTTCGCAGAACCAAGGATACTGAGTGGATGCTCGAGGTTCTTCGATAATTTGTGTATCCTTGTCCCGGGAGTTCCCTCATCGAGCTTTCCGGGGCTGAATCATCTGGGTGGGTCGTCATGGTCGACCCATCTCGAGGGTCTTTGGGCCGGAGGCGAGATGTCGATCATGAATCATTGCCAGCATCGCAGCCCTCAGATTGTCCATTGAGCTGAGGTCTTCAGGCTCTGAATAGCCTATCTCCTCTCTCAGTCTCAATTCCTCTTCATGCAGCTGATGACAGGAGTAGTGGAGGACTAGGCGCTGTAGACGAGGCCACTCCTGATGTTGCAGCAACATGTAGAGCCTTGCTGACTTGGCGATGAGCAACAAGTCTGAGTAGTCAGCAAGCTCCGGAACCAGTTGAAGAATCTCTCGGGATGCTCTGGATATAATCACTGAAGCTTCCATCTCGATTGTTTCTTCTTCAGACGCCGTCTCGGATTCGTCAATTGGTGGAGACGTCTGAGTCTCAGCAGGTGCCGCACTGCTGAGTGGAGGGACTGCGAGGGGGCTATCAAGGCGCTGAACTTCTTCACTTTGAGCTTCAGTAGCCTCCTCTTGTTCTATCTCTTCAGGTGCTTCAGTGGAGACGATCTTCTCCACTGATTGAGTCTTCTCAGAAGACTCCGACTCATCTATCAGCCTCTGGGGCTGAGTAGTCTGCTGAGTGGCCTATTCAGCAGGGGCCTCAGGTTCAGTAGGCACCTCGACGGCTTTCTTCAGTTTCTTAGCCGGTGCCTTCGGGGTTTTTGTTGGAGGCATTCTCCTCTTCTGTGGAGTAGCCTTCTGAGATTCAGTCTCTGCTGAAGGACCTGACTCGATTTGCTGAAGGGCCGCAGTTCGGTTATGAAACCGAATCTTCTTGACATTGAAGTACTCCTTGGCGTCATATGTGATCTGCTCAGAGCCACAGAAGTCTTCAATCATCACTGACAGTTTGAGCCCGTAGAGTAGCTTTCCTTTTGCGCTCAGCTTGCGCGTGGGCTTGTCAAATTTAGCTGCTTGGATCATGAACTCCCGAATGAAGAACTTCGATCCAGTTGACCTTGGCGCGATCATATATGGCCATCATCGAGTGGATCTTAGGTTGCGAGACCCTGATCGAACGATCCCGGCTGGCTCGTCGGCAGTGCGTGACGATATAGGCCAATGCTCATGCTCGGGGAGCATTGCGTTCTTCGGGAAGGCGGCTACGAAGGTAGTCGGCTTGCCACGAGAATACCGTCGGTATTCATCTACCGAATCGTCGTTGTAGCCTATCGTGCTGATACCTTCGGATGGAAGATTGAAGCTTTTCTTCAGGGCTTGCTTTATCGACATCTGCTTCAGAATCTTCGAGGCGTCGCCAATCGCGTGAACAACGAAACTTGCCATAATATCGCCTTTGACGGAGTCGGAGTTCAGATACAGCTTTGCCACTTGTCGAGGAAGGAAGAAAGTAGGCTTCCTCGATAAGAACTCTTCTAGTCCAGACGCTCGGAGGTACGTGAATACTTCCTCCATGTATTCGAGCTCGCAAGCATCGAACTCCATGACTGGTTCGCACCAGACACGGCCTTTGCTGAGGATCTCCTCTATCTTGTCAGGACCGGTTACAAAGATACCGGTCATCGTAACTGTTACAAGAAATTTATCAGTACCGATTCTTGGATAGAACAGTATATATATATATATATATCGATTCTGAATAATAAAATAAGCTATCGTAACAGTTCTAATATGCATACCAGTGAGAAATCTAATGCTTTAGAAGGATATAATGCGAAATACGGATGAGATTCGTTCTAAAAGATGCTTCAGATTTCTCGGACTTGAAAAATTTGTATGCTAATGGCGGTTTCTAGGATATGATCGAATATATATATATAACGAGAAGACGAACAGTTATTTGATCAAAAGGCTGAGTTTAAAACTGCTTTTAGAAAGGACGGTCAAGATTAGACGTTATATAATAGGCAATGATCGCATAAGCCGCCTAAGTCAAAAGACAGTTGTAAAATAACCTAAGTAGTAACTGCGAAAAGACATGCATTAAATGCGCGCAGAGTTCAGCGAACTTATGTATGGAATGTCGTGCAATAAATGAAATTCGTTAATAATAAAGACAAACCAAAAGATATTAAATAGCATGCTGAATCTTTGACATAAATGCAAAGTTCTGAAATATAAGTTACTACTGAGTAGAGATACGCAAACCCGTCGCTGAACATAGTAGTCACCGATACCTCGTGTAGATGGTTTCGAATCTCTACGTAGTGAATACATTCGATGCGAGAGTGAACATTCCCCCCTACTTGAAATGTCTCTCTCCCGAAACCTCTTACCGGCGGGGTGGTAGGGTCCAGCAGACCTAGCTCTACTGAAAGTTCTCTGAATCTGGATTCAGCTAGAGGCTTGGTCAGTATATCAACCCTTTGTTTGTCAGTATGGATCTTTTCCATCCTGATATCCTTCTTTTCGACATGGTCACGAATGAAGTGATGTCGATGTCAACGTGCTTGCATCTCGTGTGTAGTACAGGGATTCGAGTGATTGCAATGGCACCGGTACTATCGCGAGAAGATTGGCACTTCATTACGAATGACGTCATAGTCTCTCGGTCTTGTCTCGGCCAAAGGATTTGGGCGCAACAACTTCCGGCAGCCATGTATTCAGCTTCAGTAGTCGACGTAGCTACTGAGTGCTTGTTTCTTTGAAAACCATGAGATCAGCTTGCTGCCAAGGAACTGACATGTTCCTGAAGTTGATTTTCGGTCAATTCTACATCCTGCATAGTCAGCATCAGAATAGCCAGTTAGTTCAATATTATCATCAGCTGGATACCATAAACCCATGTCAGGTGTTCCTCGGAGATAGCGGAGAATCTTCTTGGGCCGAGTCCATATGGCTCGCTTGGGATTCGCCTGAAATCGAGCACAGGCACCTTAAAGCATAAGTTATGTCGGGGCGGGTAGCTGTTAAATATAATAAAGAACCAATTATAGCACGATATTCAGTTTGGTCTACTGATACTCCCTCTTTATCAAGATCTATCTTCATATTCGTGTTCATCGGGATCTTGATGGGTTTGCTCGGATGTGCAGCCGAATCTTTTGATGAGGTCTCGAGTGTATTTGCCTTGGTTGATGAACGTTCCCTTTTCAGATTGCTTGACTTGAAAACCAAGGAAGTAGTTCATTTCTCCCATCATCGACATCTCGAACTTGTCCTTCATCATTCTTTCAAAGCTGGCGACACATAATGACATTCTTCGAACCGAAGATGATGTCATCCACATAGATCCGCACGAGTAATAGGTCGTCTTCCGGTCGAATGCTTGAACAACGTGCGATCTATCGTGCCCTTACGAAAACCTTTTCGAAGAAGAAACTCGGACAGGGTATCGTACCAAGCCACGGGTGCTTGTTTTAACCCGTCAGCAGCCTTTTCGAGTCTATATACTTGATGTCCCCGCTGAAAGTCGGGCGGTTGTTCCACATAAACTTCTTCTTTCAAAGACGCCGTTCGGGAACGCGAGACTTCACATCCATTTGATAAACTCCGAATCTTTGATGTGTTGCGTAGGCTAGGAATAGTCTAATTGCCTCCAATCTTGCAACCGGAGCGAAAGTTTCATCGAAATCTATTCCTTCACTTGACAGTAGCCTTTAGCCACGAGCCTTGCTTTGTTCACGACTATAACGTTGTTTTCATCTCGCTTGTTTTTGAAGACCCATTTGGTTCCAATGACATGTTGATGCCGGGTCCGTCTACAAGCTCCCATACTTCGTTTCTCGTGAACCGATTCAGCTCCTCCTGCATAGCTATGATCCGGTCAAGCATCCTTTAATGCATCCTCAATGTTACGAGGCTCTTGAGTAGACAAGAAGCGGGGAAAATAATGCGCTTTCTCCTTGCGACGAATCTGGATCTTGTCTTGACATTAGCTGAAGGATCTCTAATGATCAAATTAGGAGTGTGAGCATCCGGCCACGATCTACGATGTTTCGGCTCTTCATCCGAAATTTGTTCAACACGAGATAGTAGGTGAGTTAGGCATTTCGGTTGTACTATTCGAGATTGAAGAATTTCGGTGATAAGAGTATGATCTACTCGAGTCACGAGGTTCGGGGGCATTCGGCTCGGGAACATTACTAGATGTTCCCCCTGAGTTGTTATTCTCAGTAGTGGTCTCAGTTACCTCTACGGTTTCCTCATCGACCTGAATTACCTGGGATTGATTCTATTCGGGAGAATCAATCTGCTCAGCTACTTGCTCTGCTGGTTGAGATTCAGTAGATTTGTCTTCAGTTTCTTCGTCTGAATCATCATCCCAACATAGCTGGATCTTTTCAGATTTGTCCTTTAAGCTTAGATCCTGTAGCTGTCTACTGATGTCCTCAGATTCAGAATTTGAGTTATTGCTCCTGTCTTCAGTAGCAAACTCGTTAAACACAACATGAGGACTTTCCTCCACGCAAAGGGTCCGATAGTTGAATACTCTGAAAGCTTTGTTGACCCGAGAGTATCCTAAGAATACTCCCTGATCTGACTTGCTATCAAAAGTCTTCAGCTGATCTTTCCCATTATTGTGGATAAAGCATGAACAACCAAAGATATGGAAATAAGATAGAGAAGGCTTCCTGCCGTTCCATAGTTCATATGGTGTCCTCTTATGCTGCTTTGTCAGGTAAAGATCGGTCCGAGTGTAACATTCAGTATCAGTAGCTTCTGCCCAGAATTTGGTTGGGAGTCCTGAGTCTGCGAGTAGAGTCCTAGCTGCCTCTTTTAGAGTTCTGTTCTTTCGTTCAGCAACTCCATTCTCGCCGAGGTGTGCGTGCGGTGAAGTCTCATGCTCTATTCCTTACGCTTGCGGAACTCCTCTACCATGGAATTAAGGAACTCGGTTCCTGCAGTCCGAACGTATTTTTCTGATCTTGGTGTTCTTCTCGACACTGAGCTTTTTCAGAAGCGTTGGTAACTCTGTTTTGACGTCAGACTTGTTGGCAATGAATATGACCCATGTGTAGCGCGAGTAGTCATCTATGACCACTAATGTATATTTTCTGCCTCTGATCGTCACTGGGGAGACTGGACCGAACAAATCCATATGTAGTGAAGGATTCCATCGGTGGAAGGAGATGGAACAGTGGATTTTCTTTCTTTGTTTGCTTTCCCTTCAGACATGCTTCACACTGAGTGTCTTTGCTGAATACTTCATTCGGCAGTCCCCTTGCTAGAGTGTTTCTTGCTAGCTTGTTGAGCGTCTTAAAGTTGAGATGACTGAGCCTTCTATGCCATAGCCACCCCGTTCTGTTTTCATTCTTCGCCAACAAACAAGCTTCAGGGTTCAGCTGAGTTCCGTTCGGCCACGTATATGTTCTTTTTGCGCGAACCTGATAACACTGTTTTCCCTGTAGATTTATCAATAACATCACAGAAACCAGCGTCAAAAATCACTCTATTCGAGTTATCACAAAATTGACTAACAGAGAGAAGATTATGTTGAAGTCCTTCAACATAGGATACTCTTGGAACTTTGGCAGTTCCTATGCTGAGTGTGCCGTATCCTCTCGTGTAGCCTTTGGCATTATCTCCAAACTCAATTCTGGGTCCATCTTCAGTAACATAATTCTTCAGTAGACTCCTTTGGTATGTCATATGTCTTGAGCATCCGCTGTCCACATACCATGGGTCTCTGCGCACCTGCAAAACAGAATTATATTCAGGTACCCTTTATTTTTGATTTTGGGTCCTTAGATGTTAGTTTTCATAACCCAAATCTGTCTAACAACCCTGGTGGTTTCAGACATCTTCTTTCCACTAGAGTCAACATATCTGACCACTGGACTGGTAATAGGTGACTTCTGAGGCTTCTGAGGTTCAGGAGTCCTAGTCTTCGAGCCGCGGATCGCCGACCTTAGCCTTCCGTGTGGCTTTCTTTTTCTTCTGACCTTTGGAGCCTCTTCTGACTATAGGTTCATAATAATATGACCCATACTGAGCTGGATGTGTCAGCTTTGGAGGTCCATACTGATCTGCCAATTTTGATTTGCTGGTTCCCAATTTGACTGAACTGGGGTTTCTTGGCACTAATCTTCTTGTCAGAATGCTGATGTGTGGGATGAGGTGCTTTCATCTTCTGTTTGTTCTTTGCTAGGGGGTTCAGTATATTTGCGTTCATAGTCTCCCCTTGAACAAACCTATCAGCAAGCCGTACTTCTGAGTGTACTGGGGCAGATGAGGAAACTCCCTGGCTGAATCCAAGTCCTTCCTTGCAGTGCTTTGGCTTATTGCTTGCTAGCATAGCCTCTAATTTCTTCTCAGCACCCTTGTACCTCTTAGTTCCTCCAGATATCATCACTTTTCTTCAGTGTGTCGAGCTCGATCTGAAGTCCTGACATTTCTTGCTTCAGTAGACTCACTTCAGTATCTTTCTGAGTCAAGTCATTGGTCAAAACTGAAATCCGATCTTCTTGATGCTGAGACTTGGCCATCAGAGAGTTTATCTCCTCCCTGAGTCTCAACACAAGTCCTTCGGCCTCAGTAGCAACCTGACTCTCCTGAGAAAGTCTCTGATTCTCTACTTTCAGGGTATCCAACTCCTGAAGAGTCTTCTTTGCCGAGCTGAGACTCATCTGAATTTGTTCGTCGAGCAGTTCTTCGTATGCGGTCGCGACGTCCAAATTCTCATCTGCACCTGAAATAGTGTCGTGTGTGCAGTGTGAAGAGGAGTTAAGTGGTTCATGAGAATTTACCTCATCTTCTTCGCCTGCCATCATGCACTTTTCAGTCGATTCATCTGCTTCATGCTCTAAGGCCATGAAGGCTGCTTCATCGTCTGATGAATCCATAAAGGAGTCGACCTCTTCTGAGTCGTCTGAGATTTCGCCAGCTATGTAAGATTGTCTTTTCTGGGCGAATTTCTCTCTCCTTGCCTTACGTGCTGCGCGTTCAGCACTATCGAGCTCAGGACAATCATAATGATAATGTCCCGGCTTTTTGCAATTATAGCAAGTGATGACTTTTTCTTCTTTGCTTTCGCTATTCTTTTGACGGTTCTGAGTCATCCTTCTTTCTGTATTCAACAATCATAATGATAATGTCAGGTATAATTTGACTTACCTTTCTGCGTCGCTCCTTCTCCTTCTGATACTTTACAGCGAGCAGCGCATACTTCTGAGCGAGACTTCCTTCTTGTAGATCATTGAGTGAAGGCTTAGTCTTACTCGTCATTTTGCTCGTCGCTGGAGATGCTGTGCTGACTGATGCTTTGAAAGCATGGTCGATTTTTGTGTCAGCTTCAGCTCTCTGCTTTCTTTGAGGTCTGTCGAACTCAAACTCCTCTGCCTGTAATTCTGAAAAGATATGGTCAGGAGACACAGCATCTAAGTCAGAATGTCGCAATAGAGTGGCAAAAGGTGTCCGGTGTCCGTCCGGCGGTGCCCTCGGAATCTTTGATTCATCTCTCGGTTCTTGAATGTCTTTCCCGACCCATTGATAGAGTTCATCGGATTGGTAAATCGACGTTCGGATCTTCGATTTTGTCACCGGGCATGAGAGACAAGCTTTCCGGCTTTTGGAGTTCCGGCGCTAGTTTATTCGCTTTAATCTTCGAGTCCCTCGACTCGGTAGCGCTAGAGCGTCCCGAGTTCTTTTGCGGTCTTGCATTCCCGAACCCCTGCCAAGATAAGAATCACTAAGGGTGGTCGGTATAGCGTTTACGGCAACACGGTCTAAGTTGTGAAGTTTCTTCTCCTCGGGAGTGAAGAGAATTTCGTCTTTGGGAATCTTCTTCCCGGTCACCATTCCTCCTCCTTGAGCTTGGTCCCGAGTTACGACACTATCGATCATGGGAATGATAGGTCCATCTTCAAGCACTTCGATCATCTTGTCATGGAGGGATGTCGGATGTGCTTCCATTTCGACTCGCCATACTCCATAATTCTCCACCGAGAACATGGGTACCATCCTTATACCGACATATCAGCCATGAAGAATATAGATATGAATGTAGAGTGATATGCGGTGAAAACGTTTTCCTCCGGATCCGTTCGAATAGACCAGTCTCAAAGTGACAAGAGTCTTAAAGAACTCCTGCTCTGATACCAATTGTTGGTCCTGAGTGTACGGTCGGGTGTAGAGGGGGGGGGTGAATACACTCGATTCGATTTCTCAACTTCGAACACGAACAGTCCTATTCGGGATGGTGTCGGCCAAGTCAGATTCGGCAGACCAGACAACTGTTCTGAATCGAGTTAAAGGCTAAGAGTCTGACTCTACTGAGACCTGCTAGCTGACTGAGTCAGAAATTCAGTATCTACAGTAAGAGTTCAGCGTGCGGAAATGTGTGTAGGCCCAAATCAGTTGAGTGGTGAAAACGTTTTATGAAAGTCTCGGTTCAGCAGATATTCGATTCAAGTATCTTTGAGACGGTTGATTGATTTTAAGAAATGATGTTCAGTATGAATAGTAAAATCAATGCAACAGTTAAGAAAGCAATAGAGACACAGGATTTTTAAAGTGGTTCGGATATCGTTCAAATCCTACGTCCACTGTCCCGAATGATCAGGAGGCTATTTATTATCTTGAGTTAGTCTCAGTCAGCTTGCACACTGGGCAAAGCCGCGTCTTGGTTTTTATACGATCCAAGTCTCGGTTTACAACACTATCAAACTTAAAGTGTTTGACAAACTTCTCCAACAGTGAAGGAGTCCTTATACAATAAGGATTGGGTTCAAATGTGAACTCCTTCGTCTAAGCTATGGATAAGAACAGTTGAGCTTAGGGTTAGAGGGATAGGGAATATGAGAGTAGCTTCTAGATCGACGAACAGCTGAAGGTAAGCTTTGAGTTCGTGTAACGTCGATTTGGATACTAGAGGCTTTATATGTCGGTTTAGCTTGATTCCCTATGAGCTAGAATGTAGTCTTTCGCCGGAGATTGTTCTTCAAGTTCTTGCTAAGACTTTGTTCTTTGGAATTCGCTCGTTTTTCGCGCTCTCTCGTGTTCTAGGTGAGCTTCAAATCTTGAATGATCCCTCTATTTATAGAGCAGAGATTGAAATAGATCCGTTGGGGACGATCTTTTTCTCTCTCTCTCTTTTTGGTAGCAAACGGCTCTTTTGGTGTAGGTAACAGTGTATTTTCCCACCTTTTTAGGTAAAAGGTTGACTGCAGCTTTAGCAGGTGAGAAGACACGTGTATGCTTGTCATTCGTCGAGGTGGATGGAGTGGTTGAGACAAAGACAAACTTCGAGACAGGTCGAAGCCGACTTCTCTCTTCCTCGTACATGACAATGCCTGATTGTCTTTCAAAAGATTCCGACATCCCGAAGACTATCCGCCGTTCTTTGAGTCGACCTTGTATTCGATAGATAGGCTCGCCGAGATAAGTCTACTGAAGATCAGCTCTAAGTCCAGTGAACTACTCCTGCTGAGTTCAGTTCAACTGACTCTCTCAGTATACTGCTCCTGCTAAGTCCAGTATCACTGAGTCTTCTGCACTGGTGCTGAGGCAAATAAGCCACTGAGCGCCTTGACCAGAGCAGAGTGTCTACTGAGTCTGAAACCTCAGAGACAAAACAAATACAAGGGAATGGTTCATCATTCAGATAGGGTTTTGGGATCTTCAAATCTTCAGACAAGTACAGAGCACAAGGCTACTGAGCTTAAGATCAGTGTCTAAGACCGAATCATTTCCCACTGAGTGAAACAGTGCTGAGGATGGAATCATCACCCAACAAATTGAAATTGAAATTGATTTGGATTTGAAATCATTCGGTTTTTATATATATAAGATTTTCATGAATGTTAACTATATCATTGTACTTGTTTCTTAAAAGAATAAATTTATTACTTCCTCCGTCCCATTATTTATGTCCCATTGGGATTGGGCACGGTAATTAAGATAGTGGAGGTAAAGGTGTAAAGTTGTGGTGTAAAAGTATAAAGGGTGGAGTCCACTTACTTAGATTGATTGTTGTCCACTCATTTATTTCCTTATTTGGTATGTGACATAAATAATGGGACAAACAAAAAGGCAAGTGGGGCATTAATAATGGGACTGAGGGAACATTTCTTAACAAATTAATACTATAATTCATTGTTTCTAGATTAACTATAGCAACTAACGTTAAATATGATATATAGATAAACTTATAACTCATTATATTCATCTAATTAAAATTTGATTTCATTGAAGTTCGAAAACTCTTTTTAAATTAATAAATACTATTAATTTAGCGATAAATTAATATCTCTCTAAAATAATAAAATCCCACAGTCATGACAATATTAATTTAGAGAGGTTTAACTGTAGTTATCTCAATACCAATTCTTGTTATAACTATCAAACATTACAAATTTAACTTCTCCGATACCGTAAAAAATAAAAAACGCACTGATCAAATCTTTACATCCTAATGTCATTATTTTCAATATGTTTTTTTATATACAAACTTAATTTTATTTTATGGCGACGATAATTTACAATTAATACTTAAACTAGTTATAAATTAAATAGCAATATGGTTCGAATTTCAGAATCACCCATTTAATAAGATGCAGTAGGTACAACTTACTTCTCCAAAATCAAATATGTAAATGAAGACAATATTTTTTATATTTAGAACGTGCCTATTACATGTGAATGTAACTAGTCCACAGTCCACACATATTATTAGGTGATTTAGCTTTCTATTGACCCTACCACATTTTGCCATCCCACCAACCTCTATCGGAATGCAGTTTCTTGCTACATAAAAATTTGTTAGGTTCAGATCTATTTGAGCATGAATTGCGAGGAATTCATGCATAACGTTGACATCAAAACTTACTTGCGATTAGGCCCGTAAATAGAGCCAAGCGAGCACTGTAGGGGCTCGATTCGATTAGTTATTTATTGTTCGAGTTCGATATTAACTTTTAATATAAATTCGAGCTTGAGCTCGATAAATTGTTTTAGTATTCGAACTTGGTTTGGAAGCTCGATAATTTTTATATTTAAAAAACAATTATTATATTTTAGATTTGTTATATTTATATAAAAATAAATATACATATAAATTTATTTATTTTAAATTTTATATATAGTTAAATAATACTATAATTTAATCAAGTCGAATAATTTCGGGCTCGAATAAATTAATGAATATCAAACCAAACTGGAGTCCGTGCCGAATCTTATCGAATTTGAGCCAGAACTATTCGAATAAAGATTGGTATCATTACAGACCTACTTGCGATGAAGTTAATAGCTTTTTTATGACGATTGAGGGAAACACGAATCGCTACCTCAAAGCATATCTTATGAGTCTCATTAAGATATTAATTTACAGATGTACTGTAGACATGCTTTTGTTGCAAATAAAATGTTGAATAATTTCTGGGCTGAAAACCTCATTGCTCCCAATAAATTGTTTAAACATGTTTTGAATTCATTCTCCCGATATCATACAAACTAAAAAGTTTAGTATTTCCTTGAAAACACAATTAATTATTGTCATAAAAAATGAGAACATTATCCCAGGAATACGGGATCGTATAATTTATAAGCAAATTAATGTATCCAGTATTCAGCCCACAGCTTATTTGGTGGCACGGGCACCGACATGGAAGAGCTGTACTTGCAAGTGGAACTGTGGAAGTGGTATTCCAAAAGGATTATTATAACAATTAATATAGATCAGAGTTGAAATTACTGAATTTTACAAAAAGATAGTAGTATGACGACTACCCTAGTTCCCATATGGTGGGTCCGCTCCAACTTCAAGCATATGCTCGCCTACAATTTTACAAAAAATATTTCTTTTATATATTATAGTAATAAACTTTAATTAATTAGGATCCGTTTACTGAGTTTTACGGTCCTTTTAACGGTGTAATTTTCAATGCAATTACACATATCAAGAAGTATGTCCATGTGAAAATTATTACTTTTTACGTACGTAGCACAAAATATAGAGAGGGTAAATTTTAACTAATTACATATAATACATATGTAGAATACTGTAAAAGAATATTAATCGAAAAAGAATATTGTGATAACTATGTAAACATCAAAACTAGAGAGCTTTGCTCAAATACCCTTTCCTACTAAAAAAAACACAAATGTACCAATTCCTTAAAGTTGTATCTACAAAATACCCAACATTACCAAAACACCCTTAGATTTTTCGTCAGCATGCCATCAATTCAAGCAATGCCGATTTTGAAAAAAAAAAAAAAAAAAAAAAAATGCAGTGCCGATGGCAGTGCCGAGGGTATGTCGTAGGTTATCGGCCGAGGGTATGTCGTAGGTTATCGGCACTGCTTATAATGTCTCAAATCTTTTTTCTGAACAAAGATTTGACTTCCATCGGCACTAGTGGGGCACCACCGGCACCCATAGGCTTCCATCGGCACTCGATAGAAATTACATATATTTTTATCAAACAAGTGGAAAAGTGAGGACAAATTGGTCAAATTGGGTATTTGGTAATTTAAATTATAGTGAATGGGTAGAATTGTGTTTTTTTAATGGAAATGGGGTAGAAGCTTATATTTCCACTCAAAACTATGTAAAGATTGGTAAAATGGTTGACGAAACTAGTCTGTTGAAGTATGACATAAATAGATCCTCATAATTAGGACCATATTCCTTGAATATGATGTTAGAAAGTGCAAGTTGCGTTAAGTATTTGACTTTGCAAATTTAATGGTGCAAGTCATGCTCACATCGTTGATTATGCATTAATTCTAACTTCAAATATATAAGTAGGTGCAATGTCTGCAATGGATATCCCTTTTAGGCAACTATCAATTATTTACACAAAGCTCATCACTAGCTAACCAAATACGATGATTCTTCCATCCACACAATTAGTGATTTCTCGTTATAGTTATATACCCGATTAACAAACAAATATTTAGAAATCAATCTAGTTAGGCCATTCTTCAAATCTATTACAACTACATTCAATGGATCAATATTATGAGATTCTCAATTAAATTGGCCCTTTTGATTTATTCTATTAGTACACCATTTATGTTTAATCCAAATAGTGTAAATACAACTGTCTATTAACAAATAAAGAATGGGACTTGGGAGTAGTTCAGCCTTTTTTGTGACGAAAGAAATTTGCAGCCGTTATTCGAGATGTGCATTGAGTAAATTTCGCTTATGTGTAATAATCCACAAATCACATATAATATTAAATACAAGTGATACACCTACATATAATAGTATCGGTGGAATTCGAATTGTAACCTTTTGATCATAAAATAAATACCTCATTCTAGTATTTTTAATACTACGTTTAAGGAGATATGCCTAATGAAAATCCATTACACATCCAAGGCGTGGAGCTAAAATAGCTACCACCATTTACTCTTCATTTTTACACTCAAATAGTATGTATGGAAATGAATATTAACAAATAGAGAATATACTCTTACTAGTACTCAAATCGGTGCAACATTTGGATAGGTACCACATGCAAAAATACTGTGAAATGAATACACAAACATTCACATACATTGCATGTCTAAACCAAGCAAATATAACATTAACATAGTAATTAGATTTGGGTCTAATATAGAATTAATAATGGGTTTAATTGTTGAATTTGATTTTGAAGTCCAAAAGTCACGCCTAACATATCACAGTCCATAAAACCCAGAGATTTTATTTTATTTTATTATTATAAAATTATAATAATCACGTTTAGTAAATAGGGGCAGCTATCGCGATTACCGCGAAATATCTTAGACTGCACGTGCTTTTCATTTTCAGTAACAAATATCGTTATACATACAGTTACTTACAATTAGATGCACTGAATTTCGCTCCAACCATTCCCCTATAAATAGATTTCCCCCTTTTCACACCCTCAGCCATAATTCCCTTCCTCTGTTTCTTCTCTCTCCATCGCTGCAATAACTCGAAAACTCAAACAACAACAATTTCGAATTCGTTGATATGGATTGGTTTCGCGGCGAGAAATTAGGGCACGGAAGCTTCGCGCTGGTGAATTTGGCAGTTCCGAGAAGCCAGAGTTCAATTCTTCCTCCATTGATGGCGGTGAAGTCGTGCGGCGCTTCTCTCTCTTCATCGCTCCTCAATGAGAAATTAATTTTGGAAGAGCTCAAGAATTGCCCGGAGATCATCGGCTGCCACGGCGACAGCTACTCGTGCGAGAACGGCGAGAAGTTGTACAATGTGCTGTTGGAGTATGCTTCCGGCGGCTCTTTGGCCGATAAGCTCAGATTCGCCTCCGAAGGTAGGGCTTCGGAGCCCCAAATCCGGAAATACACTAAAACTTTGCTCAAAGGTCTAAACTATATCCACAAATTCGGCTACGTTCACTGCGACATCAAGCTTCAGAATATCCTCTTGTGCTCCGATGGCGGCGTAAAAATTGCTGATTTCGGTCTGGCGAAAAGAGTCGCCGCCTCCGCCTCCGGTTGCGAGTTGCGCGGAACGCCTATGTACATGTCGCCGGAAATGGTCGCCGGAAGCGAGCAGGGCGCTCCGGCTGATGTTTGGGCGCTCGGTTGCGCGGTGGCGGAGATGGCGTCGGGATCTCCGGCGTGGAGTTGCTCTGATGTGGCGGCGCTGCTGATGAGAATCGGCGTCGGCGGGGAGGTGCCGGAGATTCCCGGAGTTTTATCTGCGGAAGGGAAAGATTTTCTCGAAAAATGTTTTGTTAAAGATCCTTGTCGAAGATGGACGGCTGAGATGCTTCTCAACCACCCCTTCGTTTGTGGTCAAGAAATTGACGGTCTTGATGAATCGAAAGACGGAGAAAAAAATCTCGCCTCGACGTCTCCTAGATGTCCCTTTGATTTGCAAGATTGGGCGTCCGCAGCCACGTGTTCAATTACATCTTTGCCCTCGTCGTCGGATTCGAGCGCATGGTTCTCGGAAGAGTCGAGTTCAGTGTGGTCAGTTTCGACGGCGGCGGAGCGGCTGCTGGATTTAGTCAATGTCACCGAGGACGGTCCTAATTGGTCTGTTTCCGATGACTGGGTTACCATTAGGTGACGGAAAAGAATTTTGATCACATATTATTTTATTTAATTTACTCTGTACATAGATAGAAGATACTGAAATAGAAATAGATACAAATTCAATGGATGCTGGTAATTTTCAACAGCATCTATCTATCTACCTGACTTGGTGATGCTTGCTCAAACTATGAGCCGCAAAGTGTACATAACGGATGCTTTTACCAAACAATAGCCAACTATCGTTACCAAATTTGTATGAGCCATATAACATTTCCTAGAATGCCTAAACACAACTTAAGAGAAATGGATTGATGAAGTTATTTATTAATGATTGTATAATTTATAAATGAGTCTATCAATTCTAGAAATAGATTGTCGAAGTTAATCTGTATTAAATATCTAGATCCTTCTAATTCCTTATATCGGGAAATATCTTTGACGAATGAATATTGTGTATATTAAATGTGTTTACTAATTTTAATATACTTTGTTTTTTAGAGACAATTTCAAATCAAAGT
The DNA here is from genome assembly GCA_028984105.1 of Lavandula angustifolia. Classification (NCBI taxonomy): domain Eukaryota; kingdom Viridiplantae; phylum Streptophyta; class Magnoliopsida; order Lamiales; family Lamiaceae; genus Lavandula; species Lavandula angustifolia. The sequence goes on along the minus strand of CM054805.1, from coordinate 33,828,364 downwards.
TTTTTGGCTAGCTTTTCATTTATTTATTCATATTCAACATAACATTTGATTTTAGTATTAGTGAAAAATAAAAATTAAAACTCATGTAAATCTCTTCTTAATCCGTGTGAAAATGAGAATAGGCATATGTATTCATAATTAGGGGTGTTACGGTATACCGAAAAATCAGTATACCGTACATACCGTATCGAAAAAATACCGAAGATATCGAATTTTAGGTATACCGTAATTTTCGGTACGATATCATACCGAAGTTTTTTCGGTACAGTAACGGTATGAGATTTTTCATACCGAGGTATACCACATACCGAAGTTCATACCGCATATATCTTGTATAAAAGAGTGCAAAAATGTTGGTTACTTGTTTTGAACACGGGTTGTTGCAAATATATCACTCATATCAAACGATCTTAATGTTATATCATAAATTCACTTAAATGACATAACTTTATTTGATATAATGTCACATTATTTATCTATTAAATCATAAATGTATAAAAAATTATATTTTTCAACTTTATAAACATTAACCCGTAATATTAATAAATTCATACAAAATAGATAGATTAATTAATTTTATTGAAAAATAATATTAATAACTTTCTTGGCTTTTATAAAAAACATAAATTAAATTTATATTATACCGTTAAATATTCGGTAGACCTTGATTTTGCAGTATATCGAAGTGCGGCACGGTATACCGAAAGAGCGATATGACAACGGTATGGATTTTTGCTATACCGAACTTTCGGTATACCGAAATGATCGGTACGGTAACGGTATGCTTTTTTTCATACCGATCTTTATCAGTACGATATGCGGTATGAGAAAAAGAGAACGATATACCGTACCGAACACCCCTATTCGTAATTGAGGGAGTACTTTTTGTCTCTCATACTTTATCTATTTTATCATTATATCACGCATTTTCTCTCTCATACTTTATCATTTTTTTTCCACATTATATTACTCATATTCTTTCTCTTACTTTAACATCTATATTCTCTCATGATTTATCATCTAAATTAATTATACTACCTAAATTTTCGTGCTGAAAATAAGTGGTCAGATGTAATCAATGAATCTGCTGTCATGAGGATTTACGGCTCGAGTGAAATCAATTTGGATTCAACTGCTCTTCATGCGTTTTAGGTCTTGGGTTTATCTTAGTTAAAGAGATAACATATTTAAATATATTTTTATTAGTTTATTTATTTTTTAATAATATGGGTATCTAAATATGTATATGAGCCATATAGCCTTTCCTGCCTAAACAATAATGAGAGATGATTGTACCTATGAGATAGCGTAGCACTGAAGGTGAGTAGCCCGGAACCTATAGATCATGAGTTCAAATTTCACTGGAAAATGCTATGTGTGTGCCTAAATTAATCCGTTCTAAGAGTTCATAATAAGTATTTATATTTTTCTTCTTTTTCTTTTTATTAGTATCGTGCTGTATTACTATTCCACATCCGTTTTTGTGCTACCTAGTATCTGGTTGAGCATCACTTAAAACTTGTGCTAAGAGTTCATAATAAGTATTTATATTTTTCTTCTTTTTCTTTTTATTAGTATCGTATTGTATTAGTATTCCACATCCGGTTTTGTGCTACCTAGTATCTGGTTGAGCATCACTTAAAACTTGTGCTACCTAGTATCTGGTTGAGCATCACTTAAAACTATTTTCTTTGAGGAATGAGATCAATGAATACACTCTTTTGGGTTTATGGAATATGGTTTATCTTTTGAGCCTAGAAGTCGAGAGATAAACAATGGAATCCTAGACAAATGAATTACGGACCATGAATAAACTCTTGCGCATAATTGCAATCATCCCATACAAAAATCACATATATGAATTGTGTTGGAAAAAAATGACTTACCTTCAAAATTAAAATACCATAGCCGAAATTAGAGCTACTTGGAAAGGATAATCATCTCCCTTTTATAATTTAATCTAGGCAAAAATGTAACAAACCAAAATGCACCACAATACGAATGAACATTCCAAAAATATAACGAAATAAGTTGAAATTTCTTTACTATCTGCAATATCAATTCGATCCGATTTCATAACAAATGGAAGGAAGATGTTCAAACCACCTCGAACGCAATATCTTAGGTCGCCGGAATTTGAGAGAGATGGTAAGGACTAATTAAGGAGAGGGTAACGCGTAGAAAATGTACTGAGAAAACTCAAGAAAAGGTAAAACGAGAGAATCAATTTTGCGAGCCGATAGAAAAGCATTTTAATCGAGTCTATTTACCTTCACAAAGTTCATTCTTATTTCCCCCCATTTTCTATAGGATATTTTACATTGCATTTAAAAATACCACAAATCAAAGTCGTGCGGCGCTTCTCTCTCTTCATCGCTCGTCAATGAGAAATTAATTTTGGAAGAGCTCAACTGCTCAAGGATTGCCTGTAAAAATACCACTATTTAAATGTTTGAATTCTGTTAATCTTTGATATGCGTGATTTATAGATGTGTTTCGCGTGTATTTGTAGATGAATTTGGGTTTAGCTTTTTTATTCATCTCCAATGCAAGAGATCAGATTTCATCATTTTGAGCACTTTCAATAGTTAGCATCACTCATTTTTTTTCTATTATTAAAACTGAAGATTCATACCCTGGTTAATCATTATCTTTCACATTGTTCGGGTAATTATTTATTTTGCCGCGACCACTCTTATGATTATTTTTTCTGTTGTTGTAAGTCGAAGTGTAATTTGATTTTGTTTAGAGTATTGTGAACCTTTCTTTTGCTATGAGTTTATTGGTTAACTAATTTATTAAAGTGTCATTTCTTATAACATAAAATATCATTTGTTGTGAACAATTGTGTCATTTATTTAAAAAAACTCATATTTAAAAAATGACACTTTTATTCAAAATAATTGACATTTTTCTGTAAATAAATGACACATTTATTTATTGCAAGACACTTTGAGTAATATTTCTGATACTCTGCTATCTAATGTGAATTATGGCTTAAACAAACATTCTACTAATCATTGACACGTTTTTTATCATGATTGACACACACAACAAATATAATTGACACTCTACTCTCTACTGTGAATTATGGCTTAAACAGACACCCCGCTCATCATTGACACGTTCTTTTGTCATGATTGACAAGCACAATAAAGACAATTGACACTCTGATCTCTTATTGTGAATTATGGCTTAACCAGATTTCTGCTCATCATTGACACGTTCTTTTGTCATGAGTGACACGCACAATAGAGACAATTGATATTCTGCTCTCTACTCTGAATTATGGCTTAAACAGACACTCTGATCATCATTGACACATTCTTTTATCATGATTGACACGCATAACAGAGATAATTGACACTCTGCTCTCTTACTGTGAATTATGGCTTAACCAAACACTCTGTTCATCATTGATATGTTCTTTTGTCATGAGTGACACGCACATCAGAGACACTTGACACTATACTCTCTATTATGAATTATGGCATAAACAGACACTCTAATCATCATTAACATGTTCTTTTGTCATGATTGATACAAACAACATAGACAATTAACACTTTTTTCATAAACAAATGATTTTTTTTTAAACAAATCCCATTTTTTTCAAAAATAATTGATAGTCAATAAATGATACAAATGACACTTTATTCAAATACAAACGACACTTTTGTTTGTTATTATTGACACTTTGAGATAAATAACAAATGATACATTTATTCATTACAAATAACATACCTTTCTTATAAAAAAGAATCGGAAAAAATAAAAAAATAAAAAAAATTGTTTATAAAAAACGACACTTTTGTTTATAAAGAGTGACACGTCCGTACTTACAAATAAGGGGGAAAAAGAAAAAAAATGAAAATAAAAAAGGAATAATGGCGTCATGCTAATGTCAACGAGTCAACTTCGGGTTAAAGCAGATCAAAATTAAATAAATGGATCATATTGCATATGTAACATGATGCACACAAATTTTTGCCTAATTAATTTTAATATAATTTATCACGAAACTGCGGCTTAAATGTGACGTAAGAAGACCCATCCTCATAATTCAGGAAATTAATATTCCTAGAATAAGATGTTAGAAAGTTCAAGTTACGTGCAAGTATTTGACTTGGTAATGTAATGGTGAAAGCAAGTTATGTTTATCAGAAATCACTGTGCATAGTCCTAAATTAAATATATAATAATAATAAATATAGATAGATGCAATGGATCGCCCTTTTAGGAAACTACCTATTTACACCAATATTCTTGACATAGCTTATCACAACCAAGTACGATGAGTCTGCTCTGTTTTTTGGAAATAAAATCTCGTGACGTGGCTAGTTTATAATCGTGTATGGTTGGCACTTGTCACACAATTAGTGATTCCCATTATAGTTTTAAGTCTGGGCAACAAACAAGTGTTTAGCAATTTGAATACTCTCAATCGTCCTTAATCTAATTTGCTCCTTTTTAAATCTATTACAACATTCAATGTATCAACTAGTTACATATTTAGGAATAACTTAAATCCAATGAATCCATAATTAACCAACCTTTTATATTTATTATACATCTATCGAATCCCTTTTTTAGTATATTTATTGAAAAAATTATTATTCCACATTGGGAATTATTGATTCAGTTCCCTCTAATTGATATTCATGATTCGGTCACATAAAAATATCTAAATTTTAAATTATGTAATGCTTGAGTAAGACAATTATTTTTAATTAAAAATCAAACCCGTGAATCTCATTAATAAGGTTGTAATTAGCTTGGGATTTTTTGTAAATGAAAATTAAAAAAGTGGCGTACTGTTGAAGTCAATCCAGAATCCTTATTCGAAAGATTTTATTACAATAATAAATACCACGTTTCCATAATTAGGGTACGCTATTTGAGATTCCCGCGAAATATCCTTCCTTGCACGTGCTTTTTATTTTTAGCAACCGCAAAAAATTACATACACGTCTGCGTCACCTATACATACACACTTTCCTAACAATTAGATGCAATGAATTTCGTTGTAAGAATTCCCTCCTTATAAATACGATCCCCCTTTCTAACGCTTAACTCTGTACTGCTTGATTACTAATTCCTCTGCAAAAACTCTGAATTTGAAATCGAGGAGAAATTTGATTTTGTTGAAATGGATTGGTTTCGCGGCGAGAAGTTGGGGCACGGGAGTTTCGCCCAGGTGAATTTAGCAGTTCCGAGATGCCGGAGTTCCATTCTTCCTCCATTGATGGCGGTGAAGTCTTGCGGAGTTTCTCTCTCTTCATCGCTCGTCAACGAGAGATTAATTTTGGAGGAGCTCAAGGATTGCCCGGAAATTATACGTAGCTACGGCGAGAGTTACTCGTGCGAGGGCGGTGAGAAGTTGTACAATGTGCTGTTGGAGTATGCTTCCGGCGGCTCCTTGGCCGATAAGATCAGATTCTCCGGCGACGGAAGGCTGCCGGAAACCCTAGTCCGGAAATACACTAATGCTCTGCTCAAAGGGCTTCACTATATTCACAAATTCGGTTACGTTCACTGTGATATCAAGCTTCAGAATATTCTCTTGTGTTCCGGTGGGGGCGTGAAGATTGCTGATTTCGGATTGGCGAAGAAGGCCGGCGGTGGCGGCGCCGGCTGCGAATTGCGCGGAACGCCTATGTACATGTCGCCGGAGATGGTCACCGGGAGTGATCAAGGGGCTCCGGCTGATATTTGGGCGCTCGGTTGTGCAGTGGCGGAGATGGCGTCGGGATCTCCAGCGTGGAGTTACTCCTACTTAAAGGCACTGTTGATGAGGATCGGGGTCGGCGAGGAGGTGCCGGAGATTCCCGGAGTTTTATCAGCGGAAGGGAAAGACTTTCTTGAAAAATGTTTTGTTAAAGATCCTAGACAAAGATGGACGGCTGAGATGCTTCTAAACCACCCCTTCGTTTGCGGTCAAGAAATTAACGGTCTTGATGAATCGAAAGACGGAGAAGAATCTCCAAGATGTCCCTTCGATTTCCAAGATTGGGCATCCTCGTCTACGTGTTCAATTAAGTTTCTGCCCTCGTCGTCAGATTCGACCGTATGGTTATCGGAGGAGTACGTTTCCGCGGCTGCGGAATCTAGTCAATGTTACTGAGGATGCTCCTAATTGGCCCGTCTCCGATGATTGGGTCACAATCAGGTGACGGGCAACAATTTTTATTAGATTTTTTATATACTTATATTGTAAAGAAGAGAGAGAGAGGATGCTGGTTTTTCCCATTTGCAGCATCTAAGTAGTTACCTAGTTATGAGCCGCAAAGTTGTACAGAACGGATGCTTTTACTTTACGCAATAATAGAGCAATTATATATAGTCCAGATTTTGTTTCGAATTTAAGATTTATTATTGGGGTGGAGTTATTTTGGTTGTTATTACAGTTATTGCTGGGAAATAGGCAGATTTGCTCATTGAAATTCACTGATATTTGTGCCCAATTGCCCACTGCTCTGCTTTTCTGCTGCCCAGAAAGCTTCATCAACTGGCAATATCTATGGTCTATGGTATGGGTACGGATCCCGAAAGATTTGTGTATCACACTTTTGTGTATTTTTATGTGCCACATAAAAATATTGATATTTGATAAAATCAGTACACGAAACACCAACATATAGTCAGTTTAGGTCTTACTCTCCTTCGTTTCTGGTGGGATGCGTTTGACATTGTTGTCTATCTTATCAACCGACCCCCTACAATGTTTTAGCCACCATACTTTTTAGCATCTCTTCCTCTCGTGACCTCTACAACATCAAACTCCTTTCTAAATCAGTCTTTGGGCTCCTTGACCGTTTATTCCTCAGCATCTTCTTTTTTTTTTTTTTTTTTTTTTACGAGGAACCCGCAGCCGTTATTTTTGGTGCGTAGAGGGTAAACCTCGCTCTTGTGCAATAGCCTGCAAACCACACAGGAGAGTTAAATCACCCTTAGGAGGTGTTTAGAGTAGCGGAAACTTATTGATAAGTACTGAAAGCTGCTGAAAGCAGCTTATTTGAAAGTCAGTTAGTGTTTGGAAATAAGTGCTGAAAACAGCTGAAAGTGGGGAAATAGTGTTTGGGAATACTGATGATAAAAGTAGTTTATTGTTACTTTTTAAAAGAAATGTATGTTTTGCTCTTAGTATTACTAATTATTATTTATAATAAATAATAAAATTCAGAAATAATTGTTATTCAATATTTATTTTTTGCTTATAATTTCAATCTAATACTATAAAATACTAAATTAATCTAAATATTATATATATTATAAAATTGTATCATAATAAATATAGTATATAATTATATGTTAAATACTATTTATTTGTATAAATTCATCATACAAACAAAATACATAAAAATTCCTCCATAAATTTTATGAAGAATTGAGAGAGAGAATAGAAGAGACGCAGCGGATGTGATAAAAATGTATTCTCACAAAGTATTAGGGTTAGGGATAGTTTTGGAATTAGATAAAATTATTAGGGTTAGTTTGGTCCGAAAAAAGCATAAGCTATAAGCTGAAAGCTAGAAACTGGGGTGGAGCAGCTTCAGCTGATTCTCTATTCTCTATGAATGACCTAACATGTATTATATCCCATTAAAATTAAACCTGGTCGAAAACAATGTAAAGAAAACATGAAAATAATTTTCCTTTCAAGATCATGAACATGCTGTCAGAAACTGGCAGGTTACGAAGAACAATTTTAAAAACATACTTATCATGCTTGTAAAATTCTACAAAAAATAATATAGTATACTCGACATATCTATAAAGACGATCCTAAATTTTCACGATTAGAGGACGACGGGAAGATGAGTAAATAATCCTTGAAACAGTACGCAGATATGCTGGCAGATTTTCGAGAATTTTATGGGATGCTATATTATGAGCGACTAAGGGGTATTTATAAGCCTAAAAATCATTATCCAAACATCCCTAATCAAATAAGGTATCAAATATATTTTATCCTTAATTATTTTCGTCCATATATATTTTATATAGAATTTAGTCTATAACCTACGATATAAGAGATTCAATCATAGTTGGATTAGGATATTGACACAATTAAAATAGATCCTAAAACATGAATATCACACATGAAATATCTATTATAATCATAAAACATAATATAAAATTATCTCCTAATAACTTAATACAATAATAAATATTATATCCTTTTATGAATCCTAGTTGGTTTAGGAAATCCAAAATAAATAAATATTATTATTGCCTAATAATTCTAACATGATTTATATCTCAACAAAATAATATAATCATAATATGATATAAATAAACATATTCAAAGTTCAAAATAAATTTACATAATAAAAATGATTTAACGAAAAATAACATAAATGCTTTAATTTTCATTTTAATTTCTAAGGCGCGACTTACAGAACTAAAACACTTGATAACATGCATGAATAGATGTGCAATGCATTTTATATCGAAAATTTTGGGACGTTACAATCTACCACACTTAAAGAATTTTCGTCCTCGAAAATTGTTTAGCTTAAAAACATGATGCATGTAGTTTCATGAAAAACCGCGCCTTTTTCAAAATCGTGCAATATATGAATTTTAAAAAATTTGCATGACTTGAAAACTTTACTTACCTCGCCGGCGCGATGCAGTGGCAGTGATGATGGTCAATTTCCTGCATAACATGAAACAAGTCTACAGGAAAGTAGACATGCTCTGATACCAATCTGTGACGCCCCAATTTTTATAACTTTACAAGGGACGCTACTTCATACTTAACATGCATATTTCAGTTCTTTCAAAACATTTCCATGGAAATGAATCATTGAAAAACTCAATTTATTTTACTACTCAGCGGAAGTCTTAAAATAAAAGCAAGTGCAACAATTAGTTTTCGAAAATAAAATGCACAGTTCATGATAAAAACTAGTTTTAATGCAATAATAAGTTCATAAATTATTCCTCGTGTGACCATCACCACCAACACCTCTACGCATCGGCCGAGCCATTTCCTGAAAAATGTTAAAATGATAGGGGTGAGTACGACTACTCAGTGGGGAATACACTTATCCAAACTATATAATATACCAATATATTATGGAAAATTAGAACATGTAAGAATTACGTAGTCACACATACCACCGAGTCAACTTCGACTCTAACATTTAAAACGGATCAACTTCGATCCCGGTCAACTTCGACCATAAACATGTGTACCGATCAACTTCGATCGCGGATCAACTTCGATCCCGGTCAACTTCGACCATAAACCTTTATAACGATCAACTTCGATCGCGGATCAACTTCAATCCTTTCTTTTCATGTCTGACATAACTCATAAATATCGAGCATAAAATATAATAAGGATAAATGTAGTGTAAGAATACTTCCCCACCTTAATGAAATTTTTTGGATATCATATGTTTAAGTCCTGCGCGCCGATCCTATACATTGAAGTTTATCTTAATGACTCTACATAGAATGTCATGCATGCATCAATAGTTCAAATAATTCAACACATAGATCAAAATAATCAAACAAATGTATGCTATACATAATCTACTTAGTAACATGCAATTTTAACGGTTTCATATGGTAATAAACTCAAGTATATTAAACATAAACTTATTTCTATTGACAATTCATTCGTGGATTGAGTAATTCGACAATTTAGGAAATAAATTACTGAAATCTTAAAACTTTGTCCTAAAAAATATAGACCTCTAACATGAACAACATATTACATAACATCATAATAAAACTTATCATAGTCAATAATTCATTTAATAATATCCTGAAAACTTTTATTTTTCAATCTACATGCATGTTGATAAAAGATTTTGGCACATCAAGAAACAAATTAACAAATAAATAGAAAACGTATCCTAAAAATTCTATATTTTTAACATGAATAACCTAACATGTATTATATCCCATTAAAACTAAACCTGGTCGAAAACAATGTAAAGAAAACATGAAAAACAATTTTCCTCTCAAGATCATGAACATGCTGTCAGAAACTGGCAGGTTACGAAGAACAATTTAAAAAAAAATACTTATAATGCTTTTAAAATTCTATAAAAATAATATAGTATACTCGACATACCTAGAAAGACGATCCTAAATTTTCACTATTAGAGGACGACGGGAAGATGAGTAAATAATCCTTTAAATAGTTCGCTGGCAGATTTTTCGAAAATTTTATGGGATGCTATATTATGAGCGACTAAGGGGTATTTATAAGCCTAAAAATCATTATCCAAACATCCCTAATCAAATAAGGTATCAAATATATTTTATCCTTAATTATTTTCGTCCATATATATTTTATATTGAATTTAGTCTATAACCTACTATATAAGAGATTCAATCATAGTTGGATTAGGATATTGACACAATTAAAATAGATCCTAAAACATGAATATCACACATGAAATATCTATTATAATCATAAAACATAATATAAAATTATCTCCTAATAACTTAATACAATAATAAATATTATATCCTTTTACGAATCCTAGTTGGTTTAGGAAATCCAAAATAAATAAATATTATTATTGCCTAATAATTCTAACATGATTTATATCTCAGCAAAATAATATAATCATAATATGATATAAATAAACATATTCAAAGTTCAAAATAAATTTACATAATAAAAACGATTTAACGAAAAATAACATAAATGCTTTAATTTTCATTTTAATTTCTAAGGCGCGACTTACAGAACTAAAACACTTGATAACATGCATGAATAGATGTGCAATGCATTTTATATCGAAAATTTTGGAGTGTTACAACTTGAGCACCTGATTAATTTGCAAGGTAGCAACACTTGTCTACTACTAACATTACCATATGTATTTATGTATGTAAATATCGTTGATACTGTAAAAACTGGAAGTTGGTGGATCTAGAATTTGAGAGTGGAGTTGGTTGAAAAATTATTTTGGAATAGACATTACGAGTTATTAAGATTGAACTACAAGTTATTTTAACATATGTACGTAATTAACTAGATGATCTAGAGAACTGAAATGCTCTAAAGCACTGTTCTGATCTGGGCCGCGAGAGCGGTGTCAAATTGAGCAAACTCTAAATACTAGATATGATCTCAAAATAATAGGGGTTCATGTTGGCCAGTGAGACGATGGGGGATAAACTTCATCGTTGAGAGGGAAACAGCCCGATAACAAAAATTTGTGATAGTCTTCTGTCGAGTACTGAATCTATCGAAAAATTTATTAAGAAAACTACAAACACCGCTTATTTAAAAGATTTTAATCCGTTGTAATTCTTGCTTGTCAGAAGGGGCAGAAAGTCTTTATCTCCTTTCAATCTCCTGAAACTAAGAACGTCATGTTGCACCGCCTAGTTTATTAAACAAGAACGAATTACAGTTTGAAAATGTGATTGAGATTAAATAGAAATTACAATTGGTTGAAAGTAGAAGAAAATAATGATGCCTATCCATCCGAATTGCTCTGTACAAATCAATCTCACAAAAAAAAAGATGTAGAATAAACAGAATCCATAACTTCAACATCAAAAAAGTTTAATTGAATAATTAAACTGAGAGAGTCTTTATTTGTACTTCTTGAACAAGCATCAAGATGAGTGCATTTTATCCAAATAAGGGACAAGGAATTGTTCCTCAAACTTGTCCCTCGGCATTCTGCACATTGTGGGAAGACTCGGCCATTTTTCAATCTCCAGCTGTCGTAAAATCTGCAGCCGCTGCTTAAGCCTTTTCTCAATGTTGAATCCGAGGCACGACGGATTAGCAACAACATGAGACATGTCGTACTTCCCCGTAGCAAGCAGAAGCTCTATGGCACTCTTTATTTTCTTTGTGGGTCTATTAAAAACATATGGTGCCTTGATACACAAAGCCAAGGAATCATCCTTGGAGAAACCCATATCTTGGAGTTTTTGCAAATTGTCTTTCCAATTCGCGTTCGTACAGACGGTATGAAGAAAAGCTCTGGAAGTGGGAGAGGCCCCCATACTTATGGCTCTGTCTACAAACATCCTCGTCACATTGGTCGAGTATGTTGGGTGATTATAGATAAAAGCAAGGAGGCGATCCATGGGCAGGGGCGGATCCAGGATTTAGCACATTTTTCTACTTAAATCTAATTATACTTATTCTTTATGGCTTATTTAAGAATTATATTCTTCTTTCATGAATAACTCCTATATTTTTTATATTTATTCAAAAAATATAGTACACAATCCTATTTTGATATCACTCTAAATTTAGTTAAAAGAAAATATGAAGAATAACAATATCTAATTGAGGAATTAATAAGTATTTAAATGATAGTTTATTTATACTTCAAATGTTCTTAATTTTATATCAATAAGTACATGAAAAAAGAAAATAAAAACATAGTATATTAATTACATCAAACAAAAAACATAGTATATTAACTGTATCAAGTTATATAAATTGACTCTACCAAACTAGGTATCCAAAACTCAAAATCTACACCTCCACTAAAATATGTGACACTTAATATACATTTTTTAATATTTTTCAAAGTTAGGATAACAAATTTAAAAATTTCGGGGGAGCGAATTCGAAAATTTAATTAGAAGAAGTATAAAAATTACTAAAAATAAAAGATAACTCGTAGTATTACACAAAAATTCGGGGGGCGGTCGCACCCACCCGCCCCCCCTTGGATCCGCCCCTATCCATGGGTACACCATAACTCTTCACCGTCTCCAAATTCTGGAGCGAGTGTTTCCTTGCTAAAATTCTCGGACATTTTCTTAAAACTTTAGCCACACGCTCGGATCCCAACAAATCCTTCATCTTGTTTATTGAGGGAATTATATGGTCCTCGGTGCTTAAATATAAAATTGATGGACCACGCGAAATGATGTTGACGAGCGCTGTCTGGAAGAAAGACCCAAATTAATTCTTTTAAAAAACAAGTACAATAATATAATTAACATTCATGAAAAATAAATACTAAAAAAAAACTAAATGTAATACAATTCATTTGGAACCAATTACACTCAAGGAATTATTTATTGCACCTACGACTCTTCGTAATTTTATAGTGCAGTTTTAGAAAATAACATTAGAACTTTTGATGCAATTAGAAAAGTTAGAATTGAGATTCAATTAGACTTGAGTTTAAAAAAAAATAGAAATACTAGAATAATATTTTACAAAATTGTCTTAGTGTTGTTGGTAATTTTAAATGATTATTAATTTATAATACTGACGAGACCATTTATCTACATTGGAGTTTTCTAAAAAAAATTGTCTTATTTTTTTTATCGAATTTGATAATTTTTTAGATTGGCCCGAGTTGGGACTCGAAAAAAATAATGTCTTAGAGAGATTATTAATTTATCGATATTAAATTATAGATAAAATTAATGATAAACTTTATTAATTATCCGATGTGGGATATGACTTAAATTTTCTTTAAGGATTATGATTTGAGCCTCATCATAACAATCTCCACTGTGGCGAAAACTCCAATATTCAATCCAACATAACAAATCTTCACATCGACCAAAACTCTAATCGCGAACACAGAACGATCTTGCTCCACCGTCTCCACAAAAGCCTCAATGAGCTTAATCCAAATCAGAATACCAACAAAGTCGATGCGTTCCTCGAACAAGGATCCATCATTTAAATCTTCAGCGCTTGAATTTTCCTTGGCAAAACGGTTTCTAATAATGTGAAACTTTACGTTCCTTCAAAATTCTCGACCACAATCTTTGTTATTGTTATTGTCACAACATGAGTCAAACCTTGACTCTGATACCACTTGTTAGGATCTCCGGACCCTCCAAAATGTGACGAACGAGTTGAAAACTCAACAGAGATAATAATAAAGAATAATACAAAGAGAAAAAGAAATAGGCACAAAGAAGAATTTAACGTGGTTCGGTCAATCGACCTACATCGGCGGAGAAACAATCCACTAATAAAGAGGATAATACAAAATGGGCCTCCGAAATATGGTCCTAGACCCAAAAATACATACCCACAAAAAACATGATCAATTAGTCCAACTAACTAATCTAATAACATGTGAGCTATGATGCATAGAAGCATACTTAAAACAATTAGAGAATTTATCTATTTATTGGTGAAATTAATGATAAACTTTATTAATTATCCGATATGGGATATGACTTAATTTTCTTTAAGGTTTATGATTTGAGCCACAACATAACACAAAATCTACACTTCGTCTCATTTTCTATCATATTTTCAAATTTTACCCTTTCCTCATAATCCTAGATCCGCCTTATGTAGTCAATGTTATCGCGGATGCTCCTAATTGTTGTCTGCGATGATTGGGTCACAACTCACAAGCAGGTGACGAACAACCATTTTTATTAGTGTGTAGATATTTTTTTTTTTTTTTTTTTTGATACGTGGAACCCGCAGCCCGCTACCTTCGCGCAAGCCAGGTAAACCCCGCTCCTTGTGCAAGAGCTTCGCAAACCACACATGAGAGTTCAACCACCCTAAGGCTAACCATAGGTGACGAGCTCCACAAAATTGCTTCCAGTGGGATTCGAACCCAGGACCTATCGGTCCCGGACTAAGCACCTTCACCAATTTTGTCATCCCAAGGGGACAGTGTGTAGATATTCTTTTTTTTTTTTGATACGTGGAACCCGGCACCGCTACCCTGCGCTGCAGGTAAAACCCCGCTCCTGTGCGGTAGAGCCGCAAACCACACAGAGAGTTCAACCACCCTAGCTAACCATAGGTGACAGGCTCCACAAAGTTGCTTCCAGTGGGATTCGAACCCAGGACCTATCGGTCCCGGGCTAAGCACCTTCACCAACTTTGCCATCCCAAGGGGACAGTGTGTAGATATTCTATTATATAGAAGAGAGGGAGAAATGGATGGATACTGGTTTTCCCCATTTGAAGCGTCTACGTAGTTACAGACTATAGTTATGAGCCGCAAAGTTGTACAAAACTGATGCTTTAACTTTACGTAATAATAATTCAACTATCGTTCGGACATCATTTCGAATTTAAGATTTGTTGTTGGGGTGGAGTTGTTTTGGTGGTGGTTACAATCATTGCTTGTATATAACCATGGAGTTCTTCATTCAAATTCCATCATATTTGTGCCCAATTTCCCAGTGCTTTTCTGCTGCCCAGAAACTAGTCCTCCCTCCGTCCCGTTTCAAGTGACTTGTTTTCTTTTTCGAGTCCGCTTCATGTGATCCGTTTACAAAAAAAGAAATAACTTTAAAAAAATCACAAATTATTTCCTACTTTATAATTTATTTCTCCTACTTTATCTCTTCTTTATCATTTCTCACTTCTACTTTGTTATTTATTCTCTCACTATCTCACTCATTTTCTCTTTCTCTTACTTTATCATTTACCTCTCTCTCATACTTTATCATTAACTTTCTTAATTTCTGCGCTGAAAATAAATGAGTCACTTGAACCGGGAAGGAAGAAGTAATAAGTTTCAACTTGCAATATCTAATTATCTATCAAGTCGATACGTTTTAATACACTCGTATAAAATGAGAAAATATTCGGGTAATTCTAATATTCCCCGATTATCTTATTTATATGTGTGATATTTTTATGCATAGATAAGATTCATGTACAAGAAAACGAGGCAAAAGATGAAAATTCAAATTTGTGACAAGGCACAATGATGGAATTAGTATTGTGTTTTTTTAAGAAGAATGGTTATAAACATATATTTTCAATTTTTTTTTGTCTGAAAAAGGAAAACCCAAGAAAAGTAAAATCAATCTTTGATCCTTCGACCACATGAGACTGGATCCATTCTCGCGTTCGTTAATGTCAATGCATGTATTCGTAGTAGTTGCATAGAATCGAAGACTTTGGTCTGATCAGAAAAACCAAGAAAAGGTAGTTGGAAAGACAACGCGACACACAATCCTTTTAAAAACGACCATAAAGGGTCGCACTCTCTCTCTCTCTCTCTCTAAATCTCTGCTAATTTTTTGGAGTCCCAGATGCAGGCATGCAAAATTAACCCCTATCATTAAGTTTCCGATCAGCTTGCTTCTCTGAATCCATTTGTTTGATCCTCTTTCTTTTCAGGCTCTAAAATTGCAGCTGTTCTTGATCGCAGCCTTCCTCTTCTTCGCCTATTCTTCAAGCCTCAAGGTAATTTAATTTTCATTTTCGATAAAAGGTCGAATCTTTTCTTAGCCTATTCAATTAATTTTTCTGGGAGTTTCATAGATTGGTGAAACGTGTTCTGGGTCGAGCGCTGCTTGCGACGCCGGATTTGAGTGTGGCACCTGCCCGGCCAACGGCAACACAAGGCCTCGCTGCACCCGCACTCAGCCTATAATTCCCACATCTAAGGTAGGTGTGAATTTTCCCTTCTTTTTGATCGAGAATCGTGAATTACATTTTTAATTTGGGACAGGTGAAGGGCTTGCCTTTTAACAAGTATTCATGGCTGACGACCCACAACTCGTTTGCTCGGATCGGGCCGAAATCTGGTACGGGTTCCGATCTTCTTGCCCCGACTAATCAAGAGGATTCCGTTACAGATCAGCTCAAAGTATGTTATGATCATTAGTTGTGATTGTTGTGTTTATTTGCTGCATTTTGATTTGAATGGAAGTTGTTGCTGTTTTATGCTTAACTTTTGAGTTAATCTCACTAAAAGTTAGTTTGCTGTTTGTTTTAGTAAGTTATGGCTTGTGATAAATGGTGTATTAGATAGTAGATACTTTTTTTGATGGAGAAATGTACCGGTTTGTCTTTTTTGATAATTTTGGTTTGGATTAAAACAAGTGTATCTCCTCTCTTTCTCTGAATATTTCAACTAGCATTTGTGCTTAGTGAATGATTAAACTTGTACCTGTCTTGGATGGTGGAGTCTATATGGGATTCGAATTAGTAGCAGCTCTTTGTGATAGAAATCAGAAGTTAAAAGTCTATTGTAAAAGAAAGTAGTGTCTTAGTATTAGAAGTCGTCAAGAGTAGGAGTCCTTGTCCTTGTCCTATTAGCCTTTATTCTTTGTTTAATAGTATTAGGAGCTCTTGTTTGTTTCGGTATCATCTTTCGCAGTCTACTCGTGCTCACGTTTTGTGTTTATTCTCTCAGATTTTATTCCCATTCATCTAGCATTTGCTATCACTTTGTTACCTTATTTCTTGAAGGAAGAATGTCTTGTTAAATATTCATATTACAATTAAAAGTTCACATTGTAGAATTTATATGAGCCACTCTCAGTCTCTGTCGTTCTTTCTTCATTGATCGGTATTTAGTTGGTCTAAAGGATATCTAAGCCTTTTCATCTAATAGGCATTTAGTTGGAACATTGCTGTAAGTTACAGATTGTACTGAATTACTTCTTTTGAAATGGTCATTAACTATTACATCTGTACATTTTGTAGAATGGTGTTCGAGGACTAATGCTCGACATTTATGACTTCAACAATGATATTTGGCTGTGCCACTCCTTCAATGGGATGTGCTTAAATGTGACCTCATTTGTAAGTACACCCTTGCTTTATAATTATTGTACTGATACGGGGATTGTGATTTCTGTTATGGTAACTGATTTATTACAAGTCTTCTTGATATGTTTTGCTCCCAGCAACCAGCTGTTAATGTGCTGAAAGAAATCGAAGTTTTTCTTAAAGAAAACCTATCAGAAATCATCACCATCTTCTTTGAGGATTACGTGTCATCTCCACTAGGCTTATCAAAAGTGTTGAATGCATCCGGACTCAATCCGTACTTGTTCCCACTGTCTCAAATGCCCAAAAATGGTGAAGATTGGCCAATTGTGGATGATATGGTAAAGAAGAACCAAAGACTGGTAGTCTTCACCTCTAAATCATCAAAGGAGGCTTCTGATATGATCGCATATGAATGGAACTATGTCGTGGAAAGTCAATGTAAGCTTCACTAGTCCCTCAAATCTAGCTTAAATTCGATACTGAGATTTGATCGTTATGCAGATGGGAGTACCGGGATGGTAGCCGGATCATGTCCTAATCGCGGAGAATCTTCTGCCATGAATACGCGTTCTAGAGCTCTTGTTTTAATGAACTACTTTCCGAACAATCCTAATATAACCAACGCTTGTGTGGACAACTCTGCTAATCTGATCAGCATGATGAAGACTTGTTACACAGCAGCTGGAAACCGGTGGCCTAATTTCATCGCAGTTGATTTCTACAAAGTACGTGTCAATCGGTTCCTCTTACTAAAACCTTAACGCGATTTCATTAGTGAGTTTCTTGTTTCTTGTTTCTTGCTCTTGTTGCAGAGGAGCGACGGCTGGGGAGCCCCGGGAGCCGTTGATGATGCTAATGGGCACAAGACATGTGGCTGTGACAGCATTGCCTATTGCAGGGTAAACTTTGTAACAAATTGAAATGATAGTTAAGTAGTAACATTAACTAAGACGCGTATTAATTACATATGGTTGGGCAGGCAAATGCGAAGTTTGGTACGTGTGATGTGCCTCTGCTTGCGCCTCCTCCCCCAGGTCAGGCTGCGCCTGAAGGGGCGAATGCGGGTGCCAACAGTTCTTTTGTGAACAGACCTCTCCTCCATCTTCATTGCTTCATTGGTGCTATATTGGCTTTGCTGTTGATCTGTTCATATTGAATTGCCTAAACAATCAATCCATTTTGCTGCTTCAGAGGGTGAGGTTTTTGGGTTGTATTTTTTAGCCACTTCTGCAGATGAAATGGCTCGGATTGAGTGACTCTGACCCCATAGTTTTGCATTCATACCCACTATAACCATTTGTTGTCATTGAAATTCGTTAATGAATACTTTGAAGAGCCTTGTATGTAGCTGGAAGTGAACACCAATAAGAATACAGATATGCCACCGCCTTCTAGTCTTTTTCTTCATTTATCTGAGATGTATCCTTTTCAGTATAGAAACTATCAAGGATGATCAAAAGATGGGAAAACATTAAAAAAAAAAAAAACATTTTCAACATTATATAATAAAAATGGCTTCGCCCGGGCTCGAACCGGAGACCTTCAGTGTGTTAGACTGACGTGATAACCAACTACACCACGAAACCTTATGTTACGTTAGGATCGCTTTTTTCTGTTAAATCACTTCACAGACTCTAAGCATCTGAATTGGGAAAACGGATCATTTTGGCGCCAATAATAACTCCCGCCATTTACAACAAAACCCACCTCCACTCTCTCTCTCTCTCTAAAGAACATCAGATCTGGTGAGAGAGAAAAGCCAACAGCTTCTTCAGTAAACTTGGGGAAAGAGCAAAACAACGATGTCCGACGAGGAGCCAGCAGTATCAGGACGGCGGCGCCTCCGCAGCGCCACCTCAACGGCGCGTACGGAAGCGCTCGACCGTCTCAAGGCAATCCGACGTGGCGGCCGCCGTGAGATGGACGACGGCGGGTTCCAGGTCAAGATGGAGCAGCCGATTTATGACATCGTAGATGATGATCAGTACGAGGATTTAGTCGCTAAGCGGCGCGAAGAAGCCAAGGGTTTCATTGTCGACGACAATGGCTTAAGGGACGGCGATGAGGGTCAGGAAGAAGATTGGTCCGTAGCCGGCGGAGCATTATCCTCCGAAGAATCTGAAGGGGAAACTGATAGGCCTAAAAAAGAAGAAAAGAGTTCCCAATTCGGAGAAGGAAGCGGTCAAGAAGCCATCGGCATTGGCATCTGCGGCGGCCTTGATGGGTAAGCAAAGGATTCCTAGTATGTTCACTTCGTCTGTATTCAAGAAAGATGTGCAGAAGAATTTATCGTGTGAAAGTATTGTTGATGATGTGATTGCGGAGTTTGCGCCTAACGAGAGTGATAGGGAGAGGAGAAGGAGAGCCTATTCTAGCAATTTGAGTTTGAATAAATCCTCCAATTTTGCATCCCCTGCTATAAAGGTTTTGCCTGTTAAAACTGAGAAGCCTGCTGCGAGTAGTTATAATTTAGATGTTAATAAGAATGTCATTCATGAGACTAACAGCGGAGGCGGTCTGGATGTTGATAGTTCTGAAAAAGGAGATACTATCATAGATGATAGCAATATTACCATATTGTCCAGGAGAAAGGTTCAAATGCTGTTGATAAAATAAGAAATGTGGGAATCAAGGAGAATAATGAAGCTCTAGAAACCAAGAAAAATGATGTCTTGCTGATTAAGTCTGAAGGGAAGGAGATGGAGAAAAAGGTATATTCTCTGAATGCAAAAATTGAAGAGACTAAAGACCAAACTCTTAGTGCCAGTGTGGGATGGCAAGCAGTAAGTGCAGGTATTATTGATTGTAAAGGGTCTGGACCCGGAGGGAATCAAACATCAATAACTGTTGATAAATTGGATTTTGAAGTGGAGTCCGACGGATCATTACCTTTCTATACTCGATGCACATGAGGAGATCTATGGTGCTAATGCTGGAAATGTTTATCTCTTTGGGAAGGTAAGCTATGCTTTACATTTTCCTGATCATTTATTCCTATCGATTTGCAGTTCTGGGCTAACTAACAACTAATCTTACAGTGGTGAGTTTGAATTGGACTGAATGGTGATATATGGAATGCCTTTGAGTTTTTGAAAGCATTTGCGTTTGGAAATAGTACAAATGCTGTAAATGTCCTATTTGGTTGCAATCTCTTATAGTGCTGTGTAGCTGTTAGAAATAAAGTCTTCAACAAAGTTGTTATAAGTCCATGGCTCAAGGTTCTGTTTATCTTCTTCTGTGGTAAAGTCCCATTAGTTTCTTTTAGATGAGATGGGTCTTCATAAATACTTTTTCTTCCTTTATATTTCAGGAGTGGTAACAGGTCGGGCAGTTTTCTGCTTTCTCCTTTTCTATTATTACTAACTCGTTGTGTATGAGTTCTTGATTGGTGCAAGTTCTTCTGTGAAACTTTTCTTTTTCTTTTTTTTTTTACTCATGGTGCACCTGCTATATATTATTGGTTTCATGAACAATCTTTGTGAATATGTGACCCACACTAATTTTCTTTCACATGGCTTAATAGTATTTTATGTTATCAGTGTTTCCCGTTCTCAGAATATCATTGTAGCAGCCAGATTATACCCAAAAAAAATCTGATGTCTCTGATGCTTTATGTGTCCCTATATGGCTTGTCTCATTTGCACTGATTATAATGTTTTGATTTTTTTTTCTTGTCAAAAGATCTTGGCAACTGAAATTCATTGATATCTGATGATGGTTGTGGTGCTCTAGGTCAAATCAGGAGGTACATACCATAGTTGTTGTGCAGTTGTAAAAAACATGCAGAGATGTGTGTATGCAATCCCTACTGTTTCTTTCATGCACAATGACAAAATTACCGAGCTAGAGAAGAATGTTGAAGAGGCACGGACAGCCCTCATGACTTCTAAGGATAGAGTAACAAAGCATGAGAGAAATGGTGAAAAGCTCCAAGTTTCATCCATAGATCTTAAAGGAACAACAGGGAAGCTAGAGAAAGATCTAGAAAAGTCTCAAGCAGCTCTTCAAGCTCAGCTTCATGTAATATGAATCCATGAAATTGTCATATTGTTAAGTATTCATACTACTGCTGATAATATTTATTTTTTAGGAGTTAGCGTCAGATTTGAAGGCTGAAATGACAAAAGAGTTACTGGAACGAAATGTCTCAACTTTCAGAATGTCACTTGTTAAGGTTTGATAGTGTTATTATATGTGATGCTAAAATTGACTTCTTGCAATGTCATTGTACATTACATACTGAGTTGTTCCTTCTCAAGTCTGAAATCCTCACATGTTGTACATTTTTACCACTTTCCTAGAGGAACTATGCTTTTGAGAGATTGGACGTACCTCATGGTGAGAATTATGTACTAAAGATCAATTATCCAGTCAAGGTATACTAAACTCATCTGGCAATCTGTACTTATATGAATTCAAATATTATACACTGTATCTAGTTGTTATTGAAGATTGTGTTTTGAACACTAGATGTGAGAAGGTTGGGATTTAATCTGAGGCCTACACCTCCGAGTCATCTGGAACTGAGACCAATTATTTTTGTACTGTCAGGATACACCACTTCCATCAGATCTTAAAGGAAACAACTTCCGCGCTTTGCTTGGAACTCACAACAGGTATTAATTGATTCTCATTCTGATAATATCTTATAAACCCCTTATTAACATTGCTCAATATCATTCAACATTTGATGGATGCATAACTGATGAAAACATTCTTTGATCATCTAGAGGAAATATGTACTTGAATACTGATGTGATGTGGACTTACATCCCACATCGGTTCCACACGCAAAGTGTGGAGGGTATATAAGTGGGAGTTAATCCTTCCCTCATAACCTGGGTTTTGAGGGAAGTTAGGCCTCTTGCTTGTATTCCAACAAATACTTTTCTTGCTTACTAGGTGTTTTGTTTGATGTTCTCTGTCTTAAACTTTTTGTATGCTCATAAGTTATTATTGACCCACTTCCCAACAATGTTTGCATTAGTCTCTTTCTACCTCTTATCTTGGTGAGGAGAAATTCCCTGGATTTTCTTCAAATGTTGTTTTGTGGTAAATTTATCTAAGATGAAGGTTATGTGGATTAGTAAGTCTACAACCTGACCACACTCCTTCAAGTGAAGGAAAGACTCTAATGATTGATGTTGTTTTCAGTGGGTTGGAACTTTTCCTAATTAAACAGAAAGTAAATTGACCATCATGGCTATCAGTATCAAAATTCTCCAGCTGCACAGCTTCTCAATGTGTGAGCCTTTTAACCGACATTCAGGTCGCATTATTAGGACATACTTTGCTCATCAAATGATTGTTACTGTTTTTCCATTCTGAACAGGTTAGCTGGTGTAAGTTTAAGGTCACTATCGATTCCCAAAAGGATATTCAAGTTTCAACTTCATCGAAGAATATCTCAGAGATTCCTCCTGTAGTTGTTACAGCTGTAAATTTGAAAACTATTCTCAATGAGAAACAGAACATAAATGAGATTGTCTCTGCACTGTCATATGCTGCCACAAGGCAAAGGTAAAACATGAAGTCACGTTTGTTGCATTTGCTAATAGCATTTTTCCCTTTTCCCATTCAATAAATTCTTGTAATTTCTTATTATAGTCTTAATATAATTCTTTTAAGGATTGATGAACATCAAATCACTGTTTCTTACTCACTCACTTTGCTTAACCTTTTATTTTCCATTTTCTTGGGAAATTGTTATTTGAGAAGTCTGATTGGGTTATCAATAATATTAACCCTATAAGGATAGTCCTGTACAGCTGAATTAAGTATACATAGTGCTGGTTAACTAGGCTTGTTTTAAACTATACTGATTGATCCAGCAACTGATTTATTATAATCATAAAATAAAATCTAATAACTGAATGATGAATCTTTCAGATTGATACTCCTATGGTAACCTCCGAATGGACCCGCCCAGGCATGCTCAGCCATTTTACTGTCGTACGTAAAATTGATGGAGGCATATTTCCAATGGGTTTTACAAAGGAGGCAGCAGAGAGAAATGCAAAGGCTCGGTTAAATGTTATTTGCTATGAAAGCAGGCAAGTTTTGTTGCAAATTGTGTCTGAAGTTCAATTACTCTGCTCCTTTAGTGGACCAACTTCTGGAGTTTCTCTCATGTTAATTTCAATTTACTGATCTTCATGCCTCTGCATATTTGCTGCAGTGAAAGGGCTCTATTAAACGGTTTGATGATTGAGTTGCCCAAATTGGATAGTGATGTTAGAGTTGGGCATAATATATCTGGCTTTGACCTGGATGTCCTTCTCCACAGAGTCCAGGTATTTCACTAGATTTATGTTTTGGATTTCTCAAACTCCAGTAGTCTCCTTGCAGCAGTTTCAACTGACAATATCAATTTCTGGCTTTGTTTTAGTATTCATCTCTCTGCAAATCTCTGTTTAAAGAATCCACTAATTTAGTTTCTTAGCAGTCAAATAACTCAGTTCTTAAAGTTTTTGTTCAAGTCCAATCCATTTCTTCTCTTTATCATGTAGATTTAATGTTCTCAGAATGCGTCACATGCTACATTTTACAGGCTTGCAGGGTTCCCAGCAACATGTGGTCAAAAATAGGCCGCCTCAAACGCTCTGTCATGCCTAAACTTCACAAAGGAAGTTCAGTATTTGGTTCTGGAGCAAGTCCAGGAATCATGTCCTGCATTGCTGGCCGTCTCTTATGTGACACTTACATTTGTTCAAGGGACCTATTAAAAGAGGTTTTTTCCTGTGTATTATTGTTTAATAATTCGGACTGTATCTTAGTATTTATTTGAATTTGCTTATTCTAGGTGAGCTACTCCTTGACACAACTAGCAAAAACACAGCTAAATAAGGACTATAAAGAAATCACTCCACGTGATATCCCTCAGATGTTTCAAAGTTCTGGATCACTTATGGAACTTGTAAGTACATGCTCTTTGAAACATTATCTTGTTTCTTCTAGCTTCTATATGTGATTTTTCTTTTAGAAAAATTTAATATTTAAGGTACTTTTTGTAGGCCAAGAGAATGAAATTAATGTTTGTGGAGTATCAGTCAGAGAACTTTAGGCATCTACCTTAACTTAAATAGACATGTCAGTTCTATATTTTATTGTCTGGGATGGTGAAGTCTATTTCACATTTTAGCATAACATGGTTGTTACTGAGTCTAGCCTAGAAACTCTGGAAAGTTATCATAAATGTGGAGTCCAGTTCTCCGTGCTTATCTTCATGCTCAATAACAGATTAGCACCTTGACACATACTTATAGCTAGTCTATTTTCTGATTATTAAAAAATCCACAGTCTAATGTATCGCCAATCTTTTATCTGATACTGCAACTTATGCTCCACATATTTGCAGATTGAGTATGGGGAAACAGATGCATGGTTATCAATGGAACTCATGTTCCATTTGAGTGTTCTTCCTCTGACACGCCAATTAACTAACATTAGTGGAAATCTGTGGCATAAAACTCTCCAGGTGAAATATTTTGTTGTAATGTAGGAGTGACATATCATCACGAATTATTCAAATGTAACCAATTTTTTTTTTTTTTCTGAAAATAAATGTTTGTCATATTTCAGGGTGCTAGGGCTCAAAGAGTAGAGTATCTTTTGTTGCATGCATTTCATGCCAAGAAGTTTATTGTCTCAGACAAATTTTCTGGTCAATCCAAAGATACAAGGACTGTAAAACGTAAAATCAGTAACTACATCGAGAGCAATGAGATTAGTCCTGATGATACAGATTTTGGTGAACCTACAGAAGATTATCATGGGAAGACCAAGAAGGGACCTTCTTATGCCGGTGGATTAGTGCTGGATCCAAAGAAAGGACTTTATGACAAGTATATATTACTTCTGGATTTCAACAGTTTGTACCCTTCTATTATCCAGGTTAGTAGCATTTCCTCTCTTTCTATACATCCCTCTTAAGCATGAACCCTGCTATCTGCCTGAAATTATCTGAACATTTGTTTACCTTTTTTAGGATGTTTATTTCCTTTTTCTCTCTCTGTTTTTTCAGGAGTACAACATTTGCTTTACCACTGTAGAAAGATCTGCTGATGGGTCGGCTCCCCATCTGCCATCTAGTAAAAGGACTGGAGTACTACCAGAGGTAAAACATCTCAGATAGATGTAACTTCATGCGGATTTTATGCTAAATCTGTTCACAAGTTTCTTTATGAAGCGTTACCTTTTAAGTCCTATCCATCTAGATGGTTTTATCTGCTGCTGGATATAAGCACTTTGATGACATTTTTTCTTACTTTAGTTTTTCGGCATTTGACTAGTTACATGTTTGATGGATAACTGAATCTATTTATTCATTTGCTCATTTGCTAATGTATGGATGCATATTTTTGTACTTGATCACTGCATTTGTGCAGTTGCTTAAGAATTTAGTCGAGAGAAGAAGAATGGTTAAATCATGGTTAAAAACAGCAACTGGTCTTAAAGTTCAACAACTCGACATACAGCAGCAAGCTCTAAAGCTTACAGCAAACAGGTGTGTTAATACATTATTCTTAACCCATTGTCTTCTCTATCATTTTCTAGAGATTCACTGTTTCAACCAAATGTTACACTGCATGTATGGTTGCCTGGGATTCTTGAACTCCAGATTCTATGCAAAACCCCTAGCAGAACTTATAACACTACAAGTAAGAGATTGTCAATTGATAACTGATTTGAGATGAAGTTGTTATTCACTAATTTATGCATCTTTGGCAGGGGAGGGAGATATGACAGAGCACTGTTGATCTTGTGCAAAATAATTTAAATTTAGAGGTCATAAATCCCACAAAGTTGCTTGTTTTTATAGTACTTACATGGGTTATCTCCTGTTTACTTCTATGTATCGACTTCCTAAGTTAATGTTGTTTTATCCAATCAGGTTATTTATGGTGACACGGATTCAATAATGATATATAGTGGACTTGATGACATCGGGAAAGCTAAATTGATAGCAGGGAAGGTCATTGAGGAGGTGTGTTTTGAATCTGTGTTCCTTGGGAGTCATTTTATTCCTGATTCAGCAAGTGGAAACAGTGTTTTTGTACATTTCCACGACAATCAGCTCATAAAACGACAATCAGCTCATAAATAGAAGACATTCCTCTGTTTCTTGATTGAATTGTTTTGATAATTCAAGAGTGCCAATAATCATGATGAATAAGATAATTGAATCATTCAAATAGTGTTGACTATATTTGACTTTTTATTTGCATTGAATTTCTCTGAAACTTGAACCTGAATTTGAATAAAATAGGATCTTGATTTACTGGATGATTTTCATCGATTTCTCTGCTGAACTGCAATAACCTCTATTGATAGGTTAACAAGAAGTATAGGTGTATTGAGATTGATCTTGATGGCTTGTACAAAAGAATGTTATTGCTCAAGAAGAAAAAATATGCGGCTGTCAAAATGCATTTTAAAGATGGAACATCCTATGAGGTAGCTCCTCTACAATTTTCCAGTTTTGTTCACCTTGATTTCCTGCCTTTTGTTGCATTATCCATTGCTCTGCATTCAGGTTATTGAGCGGAAAGGTCTTGATATGGTTAGGCGTGACTGGAGCATGTTGTCTAAGGAATTGGGAATTTCTGTTTAAGTCAAATATTATCTGGGGGGTAACTTGTTTTCCACACCATCTTACTTTGTTAGGTCAGTAGGTCTGAATTTTATTTTGGTTGATTGCTTCAAAGCTGACGGGATGTATTTGTGACTTCTAATGCTTTAAGGTCCTGTGAGGATGTTGTTGAAGTGATACACAGTTCTCTTGTCAAGGTACTTTCCTGATCTCATATGTAAGTTGCACCTAATAGCAAGATTTTATATGCTTCTTATAGTTCCTTTTTCTTGGCTCTATGAGTTGTTTATGTATATGTGCTGTCATGAGGTATTATAACTTTAAAAATATTAGTTTTTGCATTTCTTATTTCACTATATAGGCTAAACTCTGTTTTGGGAGAAAACTTTGGAAATTTATACGAGAGCCATGAGCATATTGGTTTTTATGCAACTACAGGTACCAGAGGAAATGAGGAATGGGCAAATTCCGCTAGAAAAATATGTCATCGTGAAAACTCTAACCAAACCACCTGAAGCATATCCTGATGCCAGAAGTCAGCCTCACGTGGAAGTAAGTTCAAAACAGAAAAACTAATACTAATCGTTTATTATCACCGTCCACATGTGAATTATCTCTTCTGTGGTTGTTAGGTAGCACTTAGACTGAAGAAAAGTGGTTATGTGACTGGTTGCTCTGCTGGAGATACAGTACCTTATGTCATTTGCTGTGAGCAGGTCTGGCACAACTTATGTTTAGTTTTCTATGCTTGTCCATTTCTCCACATAAATAGAGTACAAGATAACTTATGCATGTTTACTTGCAGGGAAATGGCTCTACTTCCTCAGTTGGAATTTCCCAGCGAGCAAGACATCCTGATGAACTGAAAAAAGAATGGAATCTGGATGATTGACATCAACTATTACCTAGCACAGCAGGTTTGATTCTACATTTACTTCAATGCTAGATGTTGTTATTTGGTTCTAATATGCTGCAAATCTTATATTAACCAAAATCTTCAACAATTGTTGCAGATTCACCCCGTGATATCTCGCCTGTGTGCATCAATTCAAGGTACAAGTCCAGCACGTTTAGCTGAATGTTCGGGGCTCGACTCATCAAAGGTACACAATATGCATTATACATGTATAATGTCAAGCTAAGGTGAATTGAATCTAATTTCTCAGTTCCAGAACAAATCAAGTGATTCTGTCAGCACCGATCCATCCAGTTTGCTGTCATTTGTATTGGAAGACGAAGAGAGGTGCATATCTTGATATAGATTCAGTTCTGTCTGTACTTAATTGACGCTCAATGATCAAAATAAAGATGTTCCTTAGTTAAGATTTACCAAATATTTGGTGATGTTTCCCTCCTTTATCCGTTAGTCATGGTTTTCTAACCATCAACTGAGAAAAAGGTTCATTTTGCTTCCTTCAGCTTCTCTGATGTGCATTTATATTTTATATAAAGTGAGCATCACTAGAATCTATTGAATTTAAATGTCTAAATTGCAGATATCGTGGCTGTGAACCTTTAGTGTTATCATGCCCAAGCTGCTCTGGCTCCTTCGAATGCTCGTCAATATTGAGCTCAGTTTGTACACCAATCAATAGAAAACCAGAAGACGCGCAAGCAGGATCAAGTAATGGTTTCTGGAACAACTTATGCTGTCCAACGTGCCCAGGAGAAGGAGATCATGGTATAATATCTCCTGCCATTATAGCCAACCAGGTAATTTGTTTTTTAGTGTTTGTTGGAGTGTTTGGACTAGTTAATAGATTTTTCATTACCGTCTGCTTCATTACTGCTTAATGATCACTCCTTCCAGCTGACTCATGACTTTTTTATCAGGTGAAAAGACAAGCTGAAAGATTTATGTCAATGTATTACAAGGGTCTGATGATGGTATACACTTGAACTACAACTATAATTGCTATAACTAGATTTAAAAGGTGATGCGTATAGCCTGCTAAACTTTGTCCCCTTCATAGTGTGACGACGAAACCTGCAACTACACCACACGTGGTGTGAATCTTCGTGCACTTGGGGATTCCGAGAGAGGAACTTGTCCCAATTATCCTCGCTGCAACGGACGCCTTATTAGAAAGGTTTTATACCTATGTACTTTCATCCCATGGTGTTTAGTTCGATAGAACTGGAGTAACTGATTTTGGTCCGATTCCTTTTCTTGAATTAGTACACGGAAGCAGATTTGTATAAGCAGCTGACATATTTCTGCCACACCTTAGACACGGTGCGCTGCATTGACAAGGTATGATATTCACTTCCTCTGAAGTTTCTTGTTAGTATGCGCCTTAATGATGTTGAAACATGTCGTCGTGTTTCCAGGTGGAGGCTGATAAAAGATTGGCCGTGGAGAAAGAGCTTGCTAGCATCCGGCATTCAGTTGAAACGGCAGCATCGGCAGTGGAGAACATCCGCAATAGATGCGCCTACGGGTGGATTCAGCTCAAAGACTTTGTTGTTGTAGTTTAACTTAAAAAGTAATGGTATTGTTATTCAATCGTGTTTGTAAATTTGTAACCAATATGTCATGGAGAGAGAGAGAGAGAGAGAGAGAGAGAGAGAGAGAGAGAGAGAGAGAGAGAGAGAGAGATTTTGCCTTGGGGATTCTTTGTCAAGTAAATCAAAACACTTTGACTATGGAATTTTTGTTTGTATAAAAAGAAGTAACAGAATGCATCATGTCCCTATGTGAATACACATAGTGCGTTTATTATTAAGCAACTTATGGCTTGAAGAAATTTACATATGGTTCCGGCAAAAATGAAGGAAAGCATAACCACTTGGCAAATCTTGAATGTAAGAGAGATTTGTCGAGTTGAGGCATCAACGTGGAAGCATCCTCTGCATTGCAATTATTGCAACTCCCCCACAGGTGCTTCATTAAGCCACAAGAAATGTATAAAGTCGTATAGTTTTGCACTCACACTTACCTGTAACACGAAATACGATGTTACAATATGAAATCAAAGGGGACAGTTACTCGTATACTTTGCTAAAGATACCTTGTATGGTGTTGGGTTCAACCTCCTCATGTGGTCAGGTCGCATCTGGCCCAGTTGGTTAATGCATCGTTCTCTAATCACTTTAATAGGTGCTAATTCTTCTCTACCTTTCCCTGCATATATGAAGTTTGCCAGTATGATCAACCTTTCCAATAACGCACGTTAGAGGCTTTATTATAATCTCAAGTTCTGATGGACGTGTGGATGACATGAAGCAGGAAAAAAGATATTGTTATTGTTAAATCAACCTTAACATAGAAGATCAACCGCTTACACAAAAGTGGAAATACCAATTAAGCTACATGCCGTTGGTTATGTATGAAGCAGGAAGACACGGAGGAGATGAAAGGATGATGGTGTGTGTGTGTGCAGGCTTTCACGGAATAACTCAATCTTATTGAAATGAAATTCTAAAGGCTTGAATGAATGATTTTGGATTTCTGAAGCATTTAGAAGTAACCTATCCATGAAAGGCCAATTACTGTAATGGAAACTTGATAAGGCCGGAGTAGATACTATGCAATTGATAGGCAAGCGGCAACAAGCATGCTGAACATCAGAAACAAAAACACTACCTGATCTTCCAGGCCAAAAACACTTCATAAGCTCCTCTACATGTTGAGGCACAACGTACGCTCTCTTGGATTCAATAAATGGATGGCGACACAATATCCGTTCACCTACCTATTAGAGCACAAAATTGACAGAATAAGGAGTACACTCACAGATAAAAGCACTTGTTACCAATCATTACGTAGTTTTCACACGGCGTAATTATAAGAGACACTGGTAAAACTTTTACCTCATGCATACAGAGTTAATTCATACTATCTTACACATGAAAGAAGGCATGATAAAGTATGATATAATAAAACTTTTCAAGAAGCTCACTTCAAAATTATTTCTGTAACAGGTACACATACTAAATCTATTTCAGACTAGGAGGGAAGTTCAAAATTCAGATGAAGTAAATCTTGAGACAACAATATAAATTACCACACCATGTTTCGAAAGAGAAAGTAAGAGGGTAGAAAAACAATCCAGTACTCTGAGGTGCGTCTATCACTAAGAAGAAAAACTAAATAACCTTTGGAGGTGGTTCATTTTCTCCAGTCATAATGTCCACAAGAGGATAACCTTCCTTCCCATATAATCTGTAGCACCTCTTTTTGCATGGAATAGAGACCTGAGTGAAAGCCAGTTAGTCTCTAAAAGTAGTGAAGGGAACGCATTATGAGGATTGATGTTTCAAACCTTTGAAACATCTTCAGAAAGCTTGATGCGAGGCTGATTGTTTATCTCGACCAACTTGAAGACAACACCTAGGGCAGGTTGACTGTAGCATGTTACCAAATGAGTTCCAATTCCAAAGGCATCAACTTCATGACCCTGACAGTATTAAATTAACAAAGAAAAGCATCCATATGAATAGCAATGATTAGACAAAACAGAGAACAAGATGTAACCGTAATAAATGAACAAGACACCAAGACTGAAGGAACCATATTTTAACCATTTGCCATCTCCCCAAGACCCCAGCCATTTGATAAAAAAGATCAATTGTTTCCACAGCTAATAGTTTAGAAATTGGTATAGCTAGAAATGCATACTGCGACTTCATTACAAATAAAATAATCTAGATTCACGACAAACTCTTGTCAGTATCATCTTGACAAATAGGTAGGACAGAAAACGGATATGAAATATTGATACGGTATGATGCGGATACAGAAAAACATCATTTTAAGAAAATTAAAATATTGATACGTCAAAAGGACGTTTTCTATAAAAGAGAATAGAATGATCTAGATACTTAATCTAGACTCTTACATAAGATTAATCTCGACCGTTCATTTCTAGAATGTTGCTAATATCTAAATCATATAAAGCATTCTTCTCAATTAAAGTAATGTACTTTCACAGCCATGTAATCCAAGGAAACAGTGAATCTTAATGAACACTAAATAATTCTTGGTGGACTAAAGGCAATGCAAAATGAGCTATCGCTTAACAAAAAGTATCAGAAAAATCATTGAGCTTCTTATGATGGCAAGGGACAATAGTAGGATAAACAATTATCTTGAGTTCACAATCTACAAACGCACATTTCTCATTCTAGCAGACACTTAACAAAAACATGAATATGATAGGCTTTAGATATTTAACTTCATCTGCCTTACCTGTTTGTTTAAAGCATCCAAAGTTTCTTCATTG
The DNA here is from genome assembly GCA_028984105.1 of Lavandula angustifolia. Lineage (NCBI taxonomy): Eukaryota > Viridiplantae > Streptophyta > Magnoliopsida > Lamiales > Lamiaceae > Lavandula > Lavandula angustifolia. The sequence goes on along the minus strand of CM054805.1, from coordinate 33,796,086 downwards.
AGATCATTACTTGCAGTAATGCCTGTCCTTCCAAAGTTCGAGATCTTGAATTCCTTCTCTACGGTCTCAAAGAATTTCCGACTTTCACATGACAGGTAGGCAAGATCACCAGAGTCCAATCTAATACCTAATGCTTTGTACCTGCCAAAATGATGTTTCTTAATTTAAGATGGAAAGAATTACGAAATGACTTCAAGAAGTTGATAGAAAACCTAGAATAATAGTCTAAAACATCTTTTAGACACGGCCAAGGTGAGACCATGTGGCAAACTAGCATAACACTTGAATTCGCTTTCCATAGTAAACTCAACATGGCAGAAAGATGCAACCCATTTTCTGTTCAATACAAATAAGATCCTCCCTATTGTAAACCTACAAATAGGGGGCTTGTTACTTAGGCAAGAAAACCATCATACACTTTATAAAACCTGCAAGCTAGCAGATACATGATTCATAATATACAAGTACTAACTCAGGTGTAGGGCTCTCCAACTCACCCTAAGTCATATAGAGCTAGAGCAACTGCACAAAAATTAGGAATACCACTTCGCATAACCTGTTCACACAAGTTGCAAGGAGCCAAAATCAAAAATAGTAAAACAACTTAGTTACATATGATACATTTAACTAAGCCCTATACGAGATATTATCAAAACCTCCAAATAATTAAACATGAAAAAAAATATTAGACATTATCTATAAGAAACTTAACTTTTCGCATGCATCAGATACTCCCTCCGTCCCATTAAAAACATCCACCTTTCCCGATTAGGCTATCCGAATATATGTGCCCCCCTTTCCTAAAATGGCAATTTTAACTCTACATTAAAAAATAAGGTGGGACCCTCATTACTCACTACCCACCCCACATTCTTATACACACTCTCTCTCCAAAAGTTTTTCTCTCACACGATTCCGCTTCGCTCCGAACTCAGAAAATTATGAATTTTAACTTTTTGGAAACTTTAGATTATTTCTTTAATTACAACATTAAAAAAACCCAAAAAAAAATCAATTGTTTCAACTATGCCTTAATAAAATTTGGACGAATTCTCATTCCTCCTCACCAACCATTCCTCGTCCTCGAAAACCTATGTTAATTTCTTATTACAATTAAACTCAAAATATATATATATATATAAGTAAAGTTTCTTAATCTCCGTGCCGAAAAGAAAGAGGACGCTTTTAATGGGACGGAGGGAGTATAAGTCATCTGCACCTGGATAAGAGGTCAATATTGACAAAACAAATTTGTTAATTTCTTTCGCTTTAAGGCTATGCATACTTGTCTGTTGGGAAACAACGAACAAGCAAGGTGCAATGCAATCACAAATTAAATCACGATATGCAAGTTAAATGAGTAATATTTAAGACCATCCCTAAAATATTTATCCCAACAAATAATTTGGAAGAATTTCAGAAGTACCGCATCAAATGGTTTCAATATGCTGATCGAAGAAACTGACTGCTTATAGTAGTTTCTCTAGAGGTTACCAAGAGTTCCTTTAGGAACCTTGAAGAAGAAGTGACTTATTAAGACATATATTACTCAAAGACATCAGGGCAAAAACCACAGAATCCTCATATATTATACATTATACTTGAAGACCTATTCATATAAAGAATGAGAGGAATCTCCTGCAACAGAACCATAAACAGTTGTTGAAGAGACTATTATATTTATATTTCTTTGCATATATCTACTTTTTCAGATAGTCTTTGTATTAGGTAGAGATTGTAACCCTAGTAGATACACTTCAATTATATATGTTAGTATTTCTATTTGTATAATAAAAATAACATAAAATTCTTTTTAACACAAGTAAAAAGTTTACTATGTATACTCCCTAAGCAATCTGTAAAGTTATTATGCAGTTCAGACAAAGTGAAGCCCATTCCTTAACATGAACATATAAGCCGTGAAATTTCCAAAGAACAAGTATATAAACCTTAATTAATACTGTAAGCATCGACAAATTCAATGAGCAAGTACTTTTCACTCACATCATATGTGTCCACAAGGGCCAAAAAGTTGTTTGGGAACGCGAGGGCATATGAGATAAAAGCAGCTAATTCACTTTGATTTGTCTCGCCGAAAATCCCACCTAATAATTTTGACCACTGAACAGATGAAGAGTTTGAGTCAATAGCATAAATCACCATATGACCATATAAAACTAAAAGAACTAACAAGACCAAAACATATCCAGTTTTTGAGAGTATTAGTATTTAGGTTGATGATATTTAAATTCCTGAACATGCATAATTGCTCAAATATGTATACCTATTTCCTAGCACTTAACTATGATTTAAGCGAATACAAATTATACTTGCTAGTTTGAACTATACACCTTAATTTTGTATGCACGCGTAATAAAGCAAGATATCCACTTTCTACCTTGATGCTAGCGGGGACATAAAGATTCAAAGTTAAACTACTTAATTTATAATAATTTAAGGTGGTAAACACTTTAAAAATAATCCAATTTGAATAACTATAATCAATGATAAAATGATAGTGAATATGAGTTTTTGCAGACAGATCAGGGTTGTTGAGGGAAAGACCAGAAGACTTTAAACTAATAATTAATAAGATCAATATAAGATCATGGTAAACTAAGCAAAACTTCACCATACTTTTAATTTGCCTAACCATGTCTGCACCAAACTGACAAAGTCTTCGCAGATATTTGAACCATCGGAATTCTTGAGTGACTTCTCATTGATCTCATCTGGACTCTGCATATATCACTTGATTCTGTAAGATATAGAAAACAAGAGTTTGGGAGTATTTGTTCTAAAAAATAAAGCTTTTAATGGGTAATGCTGGTTGTTTCAATAAGAAAAAAATTCCTTATGGAGCAGCGAAAAGTAAATATAGGTTGCTGGACAGTGGACAGTAACTACAATATGACCCTTGCTATTACAAGAACCTTTGAAGTCGTGTGATTCTATCAATCAGTAAAGATCTCCAGGTAGAGGTGGGAACAAAGTGAGATTTTTGGAAGATGCTTGAGTCGGCAACAATACGATTTCTACATGATTAATCCTTCTGTTATTGCCACCACAAACTAATAGTTTCCTTGTTACTTAACTTTGGTCATAGTTCCTCCTCTCCTCTGTTTCTGGGCTACATTTGTTTTACAATCTTAAAGACTCCTCCTAACTGCAAGAATTGTGCCCTTAGTTAGGGAATTAGAAGAGTTCATTTAATTAAGGATCAAGATGATGTTAGGAGGTGGGCTTCATCATCAAGGTTATCAATCGAGCTCTCAGTTGGTCATTGTGGTTGGAAAGGTTGAGTTATTGAGGATCAAGAATACTCCTTAGAGGAGGTGTGGGATAGAGTTAAGTTTAGAGATACTTGGTGGGTCTCAAATTGTGTAGATTGACTTGTGACAGGTGTGGTTCTGGTAGTATTGAATTCGAAGTTTGTTCTCAGATGTAGCTAGAAAATGGAGTTGTAATTTCAGCTTTCATACTATCACCTTTTGGGGGATTAGTAATTCCTTCGAAATAACACGTCCTTGTTCTGATAAAATTTCTTGTTGCACAGGTAGCAGCATAAATGCCCAGTTTGGAAGCAGGCATCAAGTATTCATACCATGACATGTCTAGATAATTTCTAAAAACATGATTGAATTGTAGCTAGCCCAGTTGGACATAATCTGCTTATTGACAAGAAATTTCATAATGAACTAAGAACAATCTTTAACATGTAGAGTGTTTGTAGTACCCACCATAAATGAGCTGACAAAGGCATGAGAATGTGTTCCACGGAGTGGTATACCAAATAACTTTCCAGCAGCAACATTACTGTCAGCACCCAATACAAGATAGATAAACCTTAATAATGATTACCAGGACAAACATGAAATGAATACATTAAGGAGACGTCAAGAACAAACAAGAAAATCATAAACTGCTATAGTATATGAAAGTCATTTGCTTGACGCAAGAGGTTGAGTCCATTTTACTCTCCAATAAGCTATTCCTTGCCTATACATTTTTTATGGCATTTGAGAAACTTCGGGAAAATAGGGAAGCTTTAAAAAAAAAGTTTCTGTTTACAAATATAAAAAACAAATCTAACTGGTACACACATAACTTCTATGAGCAGGCAAAGGCAACCAGCAGTATACATGCAAAACCAGTTCTCCAGGTCTGGCACTTTTGCCTACATCAGGCCTGAAGCCACCATATCAACCACTCCTAGATATGTTTTATGCGTCAACTATTTCTAATTTTGAAGAGTAGATAAGTAATACACTGTTTTTGTAGTTATTCTGAAATTATTCTTGGCACAACATTGAGTTTGTTGCCAAAATTACCTTAAGAATTTTGATGGCCTACAATAGACAGTTCAATCATGTTGCAAATACCATCAATGAAAACAATGGAAGTTTCTTAGTCGATGTTTTATTACCTGGTTGCATCAAATCCACCCATGTAGCAATACTTTGATGCCCCAATACCCCCATCAGGTCCCTGTAGAAATATGAAGCAAACAATATGATGTTCTCTAACAAAGATCAGTCTCTCAAAAAGAAAGAAAATCAACAATTTATATACCTGGGCCCGTCGCAGTCCAAATTCAAGAAGAAGTTTGGACTTCCCAGCAACAAAACGATGCCTCGCAGCATTAGTAGCAACCAGTGATGCATAATTTATAAGATTGACAAGTGGAGTTTCAAGAAGTTGAACCACCTTAAAAGACAACAGCAACAAGAATGAGTAATACAATAAGGAAAACAAAGTATTAAGCTAAGAAGAATGGGTGGCATGAAAATGATTTTTTATAAGTGCACCAAGTAGGTACTTACAGCTACTGGCCCTTCAATTCTCATTAACGGTATCTTTGGAAACACAACATATCCTTCAGAGATGGCATGTATCTCCACATGAGAACAATCTATTTGCCGAAGGTAGTCGTAGAACCCAACCTAAGTTAAAACATCAAAATCCAAGTCTTGAAAACTATCGCTCAGCATCTTATGGAAACAAAAGTTAAGCTCATAATATAGTCTCAATGACACAGAAAAATAAATTTTCAGATAACCTAATAAATTGCATAACTGATCAAAGTTCTTGAACGTTGGATCCAGTGGGAATCTCTTGAAGAAATCAAAAAAGAAAGTCAAGAAGTCCAACTGAACATGGATCAACAAATGAGCAATTTATTCTACATTTTCCATCAGAACTTAAAGGCTTTACCACTGAACTCAAAGATGAAAGTTCAACTAATGTGAATTTTAATCATTTACGGTAGCATTTTGGTTCAATAAACACAAGCATCCAGTCAATTAACATCTTGAGTAGCTGTTCACTTTATGGTTATATATCCAAGCCTCAGGGGGGATCTTCAAATCATTACTCCAATCAAGTTTATTTGCAGTTTTTCATTTGTGTCGGCAACTGCTCCTCTAACTAATCCATCGCATGAGTAACTAATTTAGTATCTACCTATCATTGTAGGATCGCAACCGATAAAGGAAAGTAAGAGACAAGTTTGATTAGAGTATTGGTCCACAATCTATCAAGCTCAAGAACTGTTATAACTTATAAGAGAGGTATGATCTTCACATATAAAATACAATCTAATAAAATCATCAATACCTACTCCAGTAAAGATGAGTTTAAGGATGCAACTATACAAAGATTGACATATTAAGTTAAACCAATAGATCAAACCTCACAATATGCAGGTAAAGTGGCCTGTATGAAAGCAATCTCTTCCTCTGTGAATCTAAAGTTAGCAACTAACTTTATACACTCTTCTAGACCAGCAAAAACTGTGAATTCACCACCAAAGGGGTTCCTCCGAAAGTACAAGTCAAACCTAAGAACATAATATCACATAAAAGTAAGAGTTGAAACATGGATAAGCATTCTCTTTGTAATCTTCATGGGAAATGACCAATGTTTCCTATGTTGAAATATAGTGGTACCAATATTATCCGACCAATTATGACCTTGCAGGATCACTGGTAGCATTTATCAGTTTCACATGATTAAACCCATCGTAAGAGCATGCCAGTATCCTATTTTCTGTAGTGACAAGTACATCTGTGTAAATATCTACAAACCTAACCTACTCTGGGAGAAATCCATTACTCATGCATGTCCAAAACCGCCTGAAAGAATTTAACATTATCATCATTCGTAATTTCCCAAAGATGAAAATCCTCCCCCACATCTTTTTGCAAAAAAAAAAAAAAAAAGATACTTCACCTATTGCAAATATTACTAAACAGAAAGAGCAGAACTTTGTATATAGTTCTCCTAAAATACTGAGTGTCTCATACTACTTTGCAGACATATAATGGCCAAGGTGCATGAGACTCAGTGAACAGAACAACGTTTAGAAAAAACCTGACTTCAAGCACAGTCATTTAAATGCAACAACTGTAAAAACCGAGCAGACGTAATAAATGCTGCGATACTTAAAATTGCCAAATATATCAATTCACCAACTCCATGAACAAATCTTCATCTTGACAACATTCAAGTGCAGAACAAGTTATAAACCATAACAAACTAGAATCAAATAGTAACCGCAACAATCTCGTGTTCCCAATTTGATAAGTAGCAAATATAAAAGCCACGAAACCACGAAGAGCGGTACTCACACAGCGCGTTCGTCGTGCTTGCCGGCTTTCCAGTAAGCATAAGCCATGGTGAACTGATATAGATCAGTGAGTAGAGGCGTGACCATTGGATTAGTAGGTCCAGGGATTCCGCACGTTCCATCCTCTACCTTCGTAGGTCCATTCGCCGCCGCCGCCGCCATTAGGAAATAAAATCGGAAAAATAGTAACGGAGAAGCCTGGTGCTGGAACTGTATATATGCGTCTAGGGGCGGCTATTTAGAGAGTAATTCAATTCTAATAACAATTAAAGGTTTTCCGTTCGTCAGCATATACGCATCCGTTGGACTAAAATTATAAAGAGAACTGGAATTCTAGAAAGTAATGTCGTTACGTCGAGACAAAATTATAGTTGGTTTAGTCCCAATGGGATGGCATAACATGTGATCGGAAGGTTATAGATTCATCAAGTCCGTTATTTGTTATGTATTATTACTTATAATTAATTTAGGGTGGTTGAACTCTTCTGTATTATTTGCAACTAGAGAACACGAGATTTACCTAGTATGCGATAGCGGCGGTGGGTTACCTCATCATAACAAAAAAATTATAGTTGGTTTGTGGTGGCAGATTGACGCATCCACGAACACCACCTCTATCTCTCTCTCTTCCTCTCTTTCTCACACACACAAATGAGCAAAAAGGAAATAGTCGCCCTCCCTTTTCTTTAACACGGGGATGAGTGGGATCTTCTACCCCAATACATGACCCACTACATGTCCCATCAATAAGGTGAGGACATGTGTCATGTAGTGATAAAAATATGGTCACCAATACACGCATGACGTTGCGTGATTGGTGGGCCATCAAGTGGTCCACCAAAATATGGGGTAGATGATCTTCACCACAAGGGGATATGGAATTTATGGAATTTGGCGACATTTTAAGGGATGCTATTTTTTTGTTCTGATTTGATTTGATAAGGTGGCCCATAAGCATTAGCGATTAGTCTCCTTTTCTGATATTAATATGAGAAAAAGTGGTTACCTTTATCACTCCCTAATTGATGGGGTTGGGTCCATCCAAAAGTTGATTTTTTTTGCAAGTATATATGGGTAAGGTATATCGAGACTCTCTCTGCAAACGTTACAAAAATTTATTCTAAACAATTTTTGTCTTCAGAAAATTCTCATCGTACCTCTCGTCAACACACAAGGGTAATAGAAAAACAATCATTTCATTAAATTGCATAAGATGTTGTCTTCTTGTCTGCTCGGCAATCCGGTATATACAGATTGGTCGGCTCCTAAAAAATGCATAAGCTGATGCTATTATACTCAATGACTGCATTTCTTGGCTGAGAGAGAGAGAATTATTATGGACCATACGGGATTTGTGAAAGGAAGAGTGACAGCATCGTGGCTTTCCTCTACATCTAAGCATGTTAAGGATGAGTCTTTGCTAAACAGGGGTGAGGAACTGCAGGTACATCATGCGCAACGCTTTTAACACCGATACCACAAACGCACGATATTGAGATCTTCAATCCCCTAGCTCTTATACATATCAAGGCCTTTTGACAAACAAAATAGCTTTAGCATCACAAATTTGCCTACACAAAAACACCACTACTACAACCACTCTGATTCAATATTTTAATGGCAGAGCTTTTCCTCTAATGAGGCAACCAATTCAATTGTGATTAGAGAAGATTGGGTTTGTAGCATAGCTTGTTTAGAATGTCTGCTCCAGCAACGCATGCTTCTTGCATATTTTCCTTCAAACTGGATGTTTGTGTTTCAGAGATGACTGAAGATGACGTCGCTTTTGCTCCTAAAATAATAGCCCAAGTTAATATGAAGGTAGGAAACCAGAAGCGGCATGTGAGAGTTTCGAATAAAATCATACCAGCAGAGTTATTTTGAGGGCAGTCTTCGATCAGATGCTGACATGGCAACACCTTCTCCTTCTTCTGGAAAATTCTCTTGCATTAGGAGAACTACATTGCTATTGAAAGTGTAGAACGTTGAAGTGCAAATGCAGCAATCAAAATAATGAAGATGACTTACTTTAGATGATCTATAGTGCTGAAATGCTCCTAAGTGATGCTGCAGCAGAGATGATTCTACATCAGCTGCTGAAGAACCAATCCTACTTGACAGATTAGACACACGCTCCTCCTGCTTAACAGAGTTTTCTGGTAGTCTGGTTAGTGAATCTACTGAGATATTTTGGTTTATGCTCATTTCTTTCGTCATATTTGCATTTAAGTATTTATCTATGTTGTAGACACCCACCCTCGTTTGAGAAATTTGATTGGGATGCTGAAGCATGCCCGGCAGGCAAATAGGATATAGGCTTAACCCATTTCTCATTGTTAACATCTACAAAATTGGAATAAGGTCAGGCACATGTATTAATCAGCCAGAAGCAATCATTGGTACAAAAGTATAGAGCAATCAAAGAACAAACAGTCAAAGAAAGCTAAAAAAGTTCAAAATAAATAAAAATTCCTTATATCTTTGATGATACTTGAAACTTATTCCTTTACCTAAGGAGCAAGTTATCACCAAGTTGAGAATTCAATTTGTCCCATTCCACGACAGTCTCAAAAGTTGATGTACGTGATTTCATACTGAAACAGACAACATGGAATCTTGATGTAATGTTCAAAAATCTAGTACTATGTGACTACCAATATCTTGAAGGAAACCACTTCTGGGTATCAGACTTTCCCAGAGTTTCCATTAGATGATGTATGAAATGCTGCAACCTATGGTTTTGTATTTAATATTAATTCTGGTTGCAAAATAATGATATGGGAGACAAGTAGGACATGCACAAACCTAAGTCTGTAGTGCTCGAGCAGCTATCTCAACATAATCAATATATGTTCATGTAGACAATATTCAATGCAAGGTACTTTCAGGCCGATACTCAAAACGGACACGATTACACAGTCGTATTGTCTTAAAAACTAGCAAGTGGGTTCTTAGTATGTATTAGTATCCACCCAAAGTCTAAATTATAAGCAGATTTCCAGTCCACAACACTAACTTCCTTATAGATCAATAAACTTCCAAAGCTAATACAAGAAAACCACTAGCAGGAGGCATCAATTACTGTTTTTATAGCAGACACATTAAATACAAAAAACAGTTGTCTATGGTCCCTGCAGGCCATTTCTCCAAGCACATTTTTTTAGTTTCAAACAATTAAGGGCAATTAAACAATAACCAGAGACTATGGCAGAAATTTTTTCTTTCAACACACTTAACACCTGCAGCAATAAGCTATAGTAAATGATAACGACGGAATGCAGCAACTGGCTTCTTACCTGTACTTGGAGCTGGAGCTGTTTAAGATACTCAATAGCTTCGTCGAGCATCGAAGCCTTGTCCGTCTACAGAAAATTCAAGCGATTAGACGCTAGGAATTCAAGAATACAGACATCAAAAAACGTGAATACCTTGTTGGAATTTGGAATTAAATTTTGCAATGCCTTCATTTTCTCATTAATCCTGCTCCTTCTCCTCTGTTAAACACATCAACAATGTGAAAACCCCTTTCCCAAGTTGGGAAGATAAAGATACGGATCCCAAGGAAGCAGAGAATAACCTTTTCGGAAAGATTATGCACCTCGGCTGCTCTACTCCTCTTAGAAGAGCACCGCGGCGGCACCAATTTCGACGCCGTCTCCGCCACCAGCGGCTCAACAGCTTCCTACACGCAATACGAATCATGTACATACAAAAACCTAAGAAATCATGCAAATGAAGAAAAATACAAACGGATATAACCATGCAAAATGGTGATTAAGTATAGATATTATAATTGGGAATCCAGAGTGCAGAAGTTCGCCAAAAATAGCACCTCACTCTCGTAGTCACAATCATCCGCTTCATTTTCTAAGTTGCCAACAGAAGCCGGCGACACATTCACGGCGGCGGCGAAACTGCATGTCGAATACGACTTCAACACGGACGGCGGCGAGATCATCTCCGGTGCCTGCTGCTCCGCCGCAACATGATCGCAAATCGGGACGGCAGATTGATGCCGCAAGTAAGAATGCGACGAGGAGGAGGAAGAGCGGAGGAGGATTTGCTGGAGAAAGAGAGATATCTCATCTGGCTCTTCCGGAGAACAATAAGTGTTACTATTATCGTTGTAGAGATTCGCCATTGAATGTGTGTAGAAACATAAAACAAGCGGTATATTTTGCGTGAAACAAGGGCGGACTGCTGAGCAGAGAGAGAGAAGAGAGAGAAAGAGCAATTGAAAACTTATAACCTTTCTGATGAAAAGCACGGCTTTTGAGTAGGGCGGAGGCGCGTGTGTTTGGCTTCATTTATTTAAGATCTCAAAAAAGACTGCAAAAAGTGTAGTGTACTCATTTTGTAGGCGGGCAACCTATTAACCAAGATATGGATTCTCCGTCTCCATGGGATGACGTAGTGGTGAAGGTGGGTGGCCCGAAACTCATAAATCATGGGTTCAATTCCTACCAATACCACTATGTGATTCACCTTGTCACGTTAAGGGTGATTGAATTTCCTGTGTGGTCCATTGCCGATTTTTCTCTTCCTATGCATGTTTGATTTATAAATTGTAATACTCCACTACTATATGCTATCAGTTATCAAATACTCCCTCCGTCCCGTTATTTGTGGCTCAATTGGTTTCGGCACGGGAATTAAGAGAATAGATGATAAAGTATGAGAGAGAGAGTAGATGATAAAGTATGAGAGAGAAGATGAGTAAGATAATGAGAGAGTATGAGAGAAAGATGATAAAGTAGGAGAGAGAATGTCATAAAGTAGGAGAGATAAGATGATAGAGTAGGAGTAATTTTTTTACCAAATTAGGAAATTGGACACAAATAATGGGACACCCCTTTCGGGAAAGTGAGCCACAAATAGCGGGACGGAGGGAGTACTAGATTTAATATTTTTAATAGTTATCACCCGAAAACTGTTACAATAATTTCCAAGTGGGTATCTGAAAGTAATTGGTTGGCAATATGGATGGATATACTGCGCAGGCGTAGCTGGTATTGACCATTTTGGGAATATTTAATTTATTACATCCTGGGCAGCGACACGCAATCGGTTTGCTGGTCTTCATTTACTTGCAGCAGTTCTTGTAACAAATTTGCTCAAAATATAAAAAATATTTTTTATTTTTGGTCATTATAGTTGTACATTGCGGGTAAATATCAAAGTATTTATTCCGTGTGCATGTTTAATTATTTACCAAAAAAAATCATTTAAGTTTTGAGTTATTAACAAAATTGTGTATTTCATGGAGACGTGTGTCGGACGTAAGTAGGAATTCAAATATTTAGTCATAAGTTGTAATAACCCTCGGGTTAATTACACTTAATTATCACGAAAAGAATGAAGTGTACAATGAAGGGTGTAGGCATGTATACGTATGTGGTTGAAATACCTTAAGATTATAATTCTTTATAAAGAGGCCAAAGTTAAATTGAATACTTCACCTTCTAGAAGAGAACGAGTTGAATAGAATTTATTTGGCCACATGGAATCAGCAGGAACGTATAGCCTATTACCATGCAAAGTTATACTTACATCTAGCATGAAGGACTCAGCAGCTTAAAAAGTTCTATAAATAGTAGATGATCCTGCTGAAAATTTTACTCAAATTCAGCAGAACAGAGTAGACTTTGAGAAAGAGTTAAGAAGAGGATTAAACTGAAAGACCAGAGAAGGACCGAAACATTTCAGTAAAGTATAACAAGGTGGGTTTTACTTCCTCAAAAACTATCTTGAGTTATTAAGCTCTATGAACTGCTTGTTTATCCATGAAAGATATTTTTGTGCGTTCTACTTGTTTAATGCTCTGACTTAATCGATCGAGATTCTTGACTGGCCTAAAACGCTAGCGAGAGTTGTGTACACCATTGTTAGTAGTGCAATGGGTTGATCTCCATTGTGTGCTAACTAAGGGAGAGGACCTATGAGCTTCGGCTTTAATTCTAACGGTTGGGATCTCTGGGTGATGACCCGAGATCGAATGATTGTGGGACTCACTGGGCTGTACCCAAAGTCCGAAAGGAAGGAAGGGGTAAAGTGAGAGTAACAGTAGAACGTGACAGCGCGCGCACATAAGTAAATGATGCTAATATGATTGGGAGTGGCTTTTGTTTAAAAACCTTCCAAGTCATACGATTTATGCATGGATAAATTATTTATAAAAATGTTTATGAATTGATTCACCCACTGAATGCACTAGTGCTCAGCCCAAATGTTTTCAAAATATTTTACAGACTGAAGATGGAAGTGCGGGAGTGGAGGTGCTGAGTCGGTCTATTATGAAGTACTGACTGAGTTTTCTATTTTGTTCAACTATCCGTCTGTTTGAGACGTTTCCGCTGTATATTACACACTACCTCTCTTGTTTCTACTGAGGTAGTTGGATCTTACTTATATAAATATAATTTTACTGAATTTCAAGTCTACTGAAATACAGATCTCTGGCTGTTCTACTGAGTCCAAATAAGTTTGTTTTTCCCCTTTTCTTTCCCCGCTTCTTTCACCCCTCCCCAGTAGCGCTCCGGCCCAGTTGCCTTCCCTCGGGAATTTGGGGCGTGACAGATTGGTATCAGAGCCGAATATGCTACTGAACTTTTTATTCTACTGAGTTCAGCTAAACATGCTACTGAAATTTTTATTCTACTGAGTTCAGCTGAACATGCTACTGAAATTTTTTTCTACTGAGTGTCAGCAGAACGTGAGCTACCGACCCTATCTGCGAGTTCGGTAAGCTCGAATTTGTCTACTAAGTTCAGTAGATGAATTTGAAGATTGTTTCCAGGATATGTATTCATTCAAGGAGGTCTAGATTTGATTCGCTAGACTTTAATGTGTCAGGTGTCAATTATTATCCAAAGAAAATCTAAATTTTCAGTGACTCTCAGCACCCTCTCCACTGCCATTGAGATTTTAAAAAGGGAATTTTCAAGCTGAAAGTGGAAAATAAACGAGGAGATGATGAGTATGTAAAGAGGAGATGATTATTTTGAAATGTGAAATGATTGGTCGTGTTAGGGACTTGTGAGCCCTTACGACTCAAGAAAGGAATGATATGGGTACTTTGTTAAATGAATGATTGTCATGTTTGGGACATATGAACCCATATGACCAATGGTCGTGTTAGGGACATATGAACCCTTACGACGCAATAAGGAATGATATGGAAAATACCTTGTTGAATGTGCGATTTTTACGGGACTTGTGAGTCCACATGATTAAAGTTGAAATGTGAATTAATTCAATTTCTTTTTCTAAGTCCTTTAGATGTGGTAAAGGACTGTTGGACCTCTGCTGAGGCGAGCTTTGGGTGTAGAGTACACCTGAATGTGAATTTGGGTACTATTGAACCATAATTGAACTGCTACTGAGTCGATACTGAACTGATTACTGAACTTTACTAAACTGCCTACTAATACTGGACGCTACTGGATTTTACTGAACTGATAATGGATACTACTGAACTGAATCCTATTGAAATGTCTATCTACTGAACCATACTGAGCTCCTCTACTGAAGTTCTCCACTGAAACCGAGTTTCACACAAACTCAGTAGATGCGCGCTATAAGAGAAATAATGCTGAGACAAAGTTGGAATTTGTAGGAATACTTAGTTACATACTTCTATGATTTACTGCGTATTTACCTACTGAACGTATTACTGAACTGCTACTGAGTACTACTGAACCACTACTAAACTACTACTGAGTAGTGCTGAACCGCTCTACTGAGTTCTCCTACTGAACTCTCCTACTGAACTATTCTACTGAGTTCTCCTACTGAACTGTTCTACTGAACTCTCCTACTGAGTTTTCCTACTGAACTACTGAACCTTGCTACTGAACTTATCTACTGACCTTTCCTACTGAGTTTTCCTACTGAACTACTGAACCTTCCTACTGAACTTATCTACTGACTTTTCCTACTGAACTTTCTTACTGAACTACTGAACTTTTCTGAACTCTCCTACTGAACGTTCCTACTGAGCTTTCGTACTGAACTTTTCTACTGAGCTCTCATATTGAATTTTTCTACTGAACTTCTCCACTGAATCCCTCTACTGAACCTACTACTGAATCTGAACTCGCTACTTGATGCGAGAGTAGCGCAGTGCAAACGCAGAATGGGCGTCCGGTGTCCGTTTTGGCTCCATAATACCTTTTCGGAAAGGGAATCGCGTTTCTGATTCAACGCACAGCTTTGCAGTGATGTATGGGCTCGAAACAGCGTTTGAGATCATATAAGGCCCGAAATCAGCATTTTAATATTTTTTGAATTTTTAATTTATTTACATTTTGCCATTTAGTCTTTGCTAGCAGTAATTGTACGTATTTGTAAGACTTCAGCCGCAAAATTCTTACCCTAATATCAATTTCGAGAATTTCCTCAATTCTCTGGTGGATTCGGAATTAGCGCTAGTTGTTCGACGGTTTCTCCGACTGCGTCACTACTGAACTTGAACTCGCCACTGAACCCGAAAATGCTACTGAACCTGAATTTTTCCTACTAATCTTCCTACTGAATTGTCCTACTAACATTGCTACTGAATTTTCCTACTACATTTCTCTAATGGACTCCTTCCTACTGAATCTCTATATTGAACTTTTCTACTGAACATACGACTAAGCCAATGGTTTCTATTGAACCAATAACCCTATTATCTTTTCTCCTTCAGCTTTACAACATATGCTATTTTCCTTGATTTTCATACTGTTCTTTTTAAACCAAGCAAGAAATTTAATTAGGGACCAATTTGCAGATGGCCGCGGGAAAAATCACCGCTAGGAAGAGCATCCCTACACGCCGACCCAACCTTGTACAACGATTTAGGAACTACTTCAGAGACCCATCTCTCTCCATTGGTGAATTCGTCACCATATACTTCCAACTGTGGCAGGAGGCCAAGATGGAGGTGAAGGACTTCGAGGCTTCTAATCGCCTCATTGAACAACTACCCTCGGAGTGGCATGCTTGGACACAATATCAACTAGATATTAGTGTTTATAGGGACCCGGTTACCTACCAACCCGTCTGCAGTTTTCCGGCACTGGTGTCCTTAGTTTTTGACAAATGGATTATGGGTGACAAACTCTCGATGTCGAAACCCGGATCCCGTAGTGCGGCACCAACGTAATTTTCCGGCCACAACATCCAGTTCCAATATGAAGGGTATGATCCCAACGATAACAACACCCTCTTGCTGTTTACTATGGGAGAGAAGGTATACGAGGCAGGACCATCCATGTTGCCACAACAAGACTTACCCGCTGAGGAGCAAGTTCAGACTCCTAGGACACGGGAAATAGCAAGGAAAGGCACACACGATGCTATCGAACAAAGAAAGGGGAAAGAAGTGGTAGAAGATCCCTAGATGTAGATAGAGGAGTAGGAATACCTAGTAGGCTCTTTTTGTATTTTTTTTAGTTGTATAGACGGGCATCAGTTTTGTTGTAAAGATTGCCCGCATGATGGTATTGTAAATTATGGTTTATGAAAAGTACTTTGAAAAATGATTGTTCTAGCACTTCGTTATGTGTCCATTGAATTCAATTACTTCTCAACAATGCATTCTTTCTTGAGAAATGTTAACCAGATTATTATCACAGAATGGCTGACGAACAAAGAGCTCAACAACAAGAACCGATAGTTCACCTTTATCCGGAGCGTACGTTTGAAGTAAAATTCCGTAAGGAGAGACCTCCTACTTTTAATGGTATGGGGGAACCTATAGACGCTGAAAATTGGATTCGAGCAATAGAAAGAATCTTCAGCTATATTAGGTGTGAAGAGAAAGACAAACTAGAATGTGCCACATACCAATTGATTGAAGAAGCTGACTTTTGGTGGGAGTCCACGAGGCGTACTATGACCGAGGCTCAATACGCTACTTATAAGTGGACTGATTTTAAAACCCAGTTTTTAACAAAGTATATTCCTGAGAGTTACCGCCAAAAGAAACAGAATGAATTCTGGAATCTTAGGCAAGGGACGAAGACAGTTACTGAGTATGATAGAGCTTTTACTCAGTTATCGAGATATGCACCAAATCTGGTAGCCACAGAGACGCAGAAAGCAGAAAAATTTAGAAGTGGACTACGAAGTGAGATTGCAGTATCTCTTGGCAGCATGGGACAGATGACCTATGCCGATGTACTGAGCAGAGCTCTTTACATAGAATCCGTAATGCCTAAAGAAAGAGAGAGACAACTAGTGCAAGTACCGCAATACGACAATAATAGAGGAAAACGAAAATGGGAAGATAGAGTTGGTGGAAACTTTAATAGAGGTGGAAGACCATGGAGAGGGTACCGGCAGCAACAACAGAGACCACCACCACCACAACAACAGTTTCGGACTAGGGAGATGCCCATATGTCCGCAATGTCATAAGCCTCATATGGGGGAGTGTAGGATTGGAACGAATAAATGTTACCAGTGTGGAAATGGTGGGCAATATGCAAGGAACGAATAAATGCCAGGAAACATCGCAGGTATGATTTACTTGGGCAATCTACCTGTCTTGGCTTTGTTTGATACTGGAGCTTCGCATACATTTATTTCAAAGTTTATATGCGAAAAGTTACACTTGAAGACTGAACTGCCTGAGTATACCCTTAAGGTTAGAATTGCTTCAGGAGAAATAATAACTTCAGATGAGATAAGTGTTAACCAGGATCTTTGGATCGGTGATATGTCTTTTAAGACAGATTTATACGTAATCGATGCAATAGAATTTGACATTATCTTAGGAATGAATTGGTTGGAAAAGAATAGAGCAACTATATGTTGCAAAGAGAGAGAAATATTATTTCAGACTCCCGAAGGAAACAAGATGAGTTTCCAAGGGAAGAGAATGGGTACAATTGTTCCTGTTATATCATGCATGAAAGTTGCTAAAATGATGAGAAAGGGGGAATGCCAAGGTTATTTAGTAAATATCACTGGGAAACCAGATGAAGAAATCAAGATAAGTGATGTGCCAGTGGTTTGTGAATACTCTGATGTATTCCCAAAGGATTTACCTGGATTGCCAATAGATAGGCAAGTGGAATTTACAATTAACTTGGTACCTGGGGTGGCCCCAGTATCAAAAGCACCATATAGGATGGCCCCAAAGGAACTGCAAGAGCTGAAGATACAACTACAAGAGTTATTGGACTTAGGTTTTATACAACCTAGTGTATCACCATGGGGAGCACCAGTTCTGTTTGTCAAGAAAAAGGATGGAACATTACGAATGTGCATTGATTATAGGGAGTTGAATAAGCTCACAATCAAGAACAGATATCCGCTTCCAAGGATAGATGATTTATTTGACCAGTTAAGGGAGCCAGTGTATTCTCCAAGATGGATCTGAGATCCGGATACCATCAACTCAAGATAAGAAGGGACGATGTTCCGAAAACAGCATTTCGGAGACGTTATGGGCATTATGAGTTCACGGTTATGCCCTTTGGATTAACTAATGCTCCAGCAGTTTTTATGGACCTGATGAATCGAGTCTTTCATCAATATCTGGACAACTTTGTTCTTGTATTTATTGATGATATTCTTATATACTCTAGAAATAGAAGTGAACATGAGGAACATCAGCGCATGGTACTTGAAACATTGCGTAAGGAAAAGTTATACGCTAAGTTTAGCAAGTGTGAATTTTGGCTAAAGGAAGTTATGTTTCTTGGACACATTGTGTCAGCTGAAGGACTTAAGGTTGATCCTGCCAAAGTGGAAGCCGTAAATAGTTGGAATTCCCCAACGAGTGCAAACGAGATCAGAAGTTTTCTCGGTTTAGCAGGATATTACAGACGATTCATAGAAGGATTTTCGAAATTAGCTAAACCAATGACACAACTACTAAGGAAAGGGATAAAATTTATTTGGACTGATGAATGTGAACGGAGTTTTCAAGAACTTAAGAAAAGACTTACTACTCGCTCCAAAGATTAGTGTGCTTAAGTAAATAAGGAGTTTGTAGTATATACGGATGCATCGAAACAAGGATTAGGTTGTGTGCTTATGCAAAATCAGAAAGTCATAGCATATGCATCTCGACAACTGAAGCCTCATGAGTTAAATTATCCAACTCATGATCTGGAATTGGCAACAGTAGTACATGCCTTGAAGATATGGAGACATTATCTTTACGGAGCTAAGTGTGAGATCTTCACAGATCATAAAAGCTTGAAATACTTTTTCGAGCAAAAAGATTTGAATATGAGGCAAAGGAGATGGCTTGAACTGGTGAAAGATTATGATTGCACAATTAATTATCATCCAGGGAAAGCAAATGTCGTAGCTGATGCTCTAAGTCGGAAGAATAGGGCGAAACTAGGTTGCATGATCACTATACAGGAGTAATTGATTCGTGATTTTACTGCACTTAATCTAGAAGTGATAAGACCTCCTGCGACTATATCAGGATATATAGCTACTTTAGTGGTAACACCAAATCTTAGGGAAAGAATTGTGAACGCCCAAAGAGGGAACAAATTCTTAGAGAAAATGCGAATATTTGCAAGATCAGATGAGTCAAGGGGATTCACAGAAGCTAATGACAACGCTCTTATGTTCAATGGAAGATTATGTGTTCCACAAGATGAGAAATTGAAGAATGAAATCATGAGTGAAGCTCATGACACGCCTTATACAGCCCATCCGGGTAGCACAAAGATGTATCGAGATTTGAAGCAAAGATTCTGGTGGAATGGAATGAAAAGAGATGTAGCATCATTTGTAGAATGATGTCTTGCATGTCAGCAAGTAAAGGCTATGCATCAGAGACCGAGTGGGATGTTGCAACCATTACCGATTCCAGAGTGGAAATGGGAGCACATTAATATGGATTTTGTAGTTAGCTTACCAAGGTCAGCACGTGGAAACACTGTCATATGGGTTATAATTGACCGCTTAACTAAGACATCACATTTCCTACCAGTTCAAATGACGTTCGGATTAGAAAAATTAGCAAAGCTCTACGTGAAGGAAATAGTGCGATTATATGGAGTACCTGTATCAATTACATCAGATCGTGATTCCAGATTTACTTCACAATTCTCGATTAGTTTACAACAGGCAATGGGTACTCAATTGAATTTTAGTACAGCTTACCACCCTCAAACTGATGGACAAGCAGAAAGAACAATACAAGTTCTCGAGGATATGTTACGAGCTATAATAGTAGATAAGGGTGGAAATTGGGAGGATTTGTTACCTCTTGTTGAGTTCGCTTATAACAATAGTTATCAAGCAACTATCGGGATGGCACCATACGAAGCTTTATATGGCAAGAAGTGTAGATCACCACTTTATTGGGATGAAGTTGGTGAGAGAAAACTTTTGGGTCCAGAACTTGTTCAACAAATGATTGAGAAAGTTGGTCAAATAAAAAGACGAATTAAAGAGGCCCAAGATAGGCAAAAATCATATGCGGATAAGCGCCGAACGGAGTTGGAGTTCAATGTGGGCGATCATGTTTTCCTTAAAGTTTCCCATTCTAAAGGGATTGCACGGTTTGGCAAAAGGGGTAAGTTAAAACCCAGGTACATAGGACCTTTTGAAATTTTAAAGAAGATAGGACCGGTAGCATATAAGTTGGCTCCGCCACCGAACGTTGGAGATGCACATAATGCTTTTCATGTCTCCCAACTGAGAAAGTATGTGTTTGACCCTAAGCATGTTATTAAATACGATGAAGTGGTCCTGAGTCCAGACCTAAGCTATAATGAAAGACCAATGAAAATACTGGATCGCAAGGTTCAGATCTTGAGAAACAAGCATATTCCATTAGTAAAGATTCTGTGGAATCATCATGGACAATAAGAGGCTACGTGGGAATTAGAAGAGAGGATTAAAACCCAATATCCTGATTTACCTGATGAAGGTATGTAAATTTCGAGGACGAAATTTTATTTAAGGAGGGAAGGATGTAATAACCCTCGGGTTAATTACACTTAATTATCACGAAAAGAATGAAGTGTACAATGAAGGGTGTAGGCATGTATACGTATGTGGTTGAAATACCTTAAGATTATAATTCTTTATAAAGAGGCCAAAGTCAAATTGAATACTTCACCTTCTAGAAGAGAAGGAGTTGAATAGAATTTATTTGGCCACATGGAATCAGCAGGAACGTATAGCCTATTACCATGCAAAGTTATACTTACGTCTAGCATGAAGGACTCAGCAGCTTAAAAAGTTCTATAAATAGTAGATGATCCTGCTGAAAATTTTACTCAAATTCAGCAGAACAGAGTAGACTTTGAGAAAGAGTTAAGAAGAGGATTAAACTGAAAGACCAGAGAAGGACCGAAACATTTCAGTAAAGTATAACAAGGTGGGTTTTACTTCCTCAAAAACTATCTTGAGTTATTAAGCTCTATGAACTGCTTGTTTATCCATGAAAGATATTTTTGTGCGTTCTACTTGTTTAATGCTCTGACTTAATCGATCGAGATTCTTGACTGGCCTAAAACGCTAGCGAGAATTGTGTACACCATTGTTAGTAGTACAATGGGTTGATCTCCATTGTGTGCTAACTAAGGGAGAGGACCTATGGGCTTCGGCTTTAATTCTAACGGTTGGGATCTCTGGGTGATGACCCGAGATCGAATGATTGTGGGACTCACTGGGCTGTACCCAAAGTCCGAAAGGAAGGAAGGGGTAAAGTGAGAGTAACAGTAGAACGTGACAGCGCGCGCACATAAGTAAATGATGCTAATATGATTGGGAGTGGCTTTTGTTTAAAAACCTTCCAAGTCATACGATTTATGCATGGATAAATTATTTATAAAAATATTTATGAATTGATTCACCCACTGAGTACACTAGTGCTCAGCCCAAATGTTTTCAAAATATTTTACAGACTGAAGATGGAAGTGCGGGAGTGGAGGTGCTGAGTCGGTCTATTATGAAGTACTGACTGAGTTTTCTATTTTGTTCAACTATCCGTCTGTTTGAGACGTTTCCGCTGTATATTACACACTACCTCTCTTGTTTCTACTGAGGTAGTTGGATCTTACTTATATAAATATAAGTTTACTGAATTTCAAGTCTACTGAAATACAGATCTCTGGCTGTTCTACTGAGTCCAAATAAATTTGTTTTTCCCCTTTTCTTTTCCCGCTTCTTTCACCTCTCCCCAGTCGCGCTCCGGCCCAGTTGCCTTCCCTCGGGAATTTGGGGCGTGACATAAGTGCATGCATAATTTCATTAATCACCAGTGAAATATTAGTACATCAAATTTTGCGTTTATAGATACGAGCTAGTAAAATCGTAACACTTGTGGTTTCATTATATTTAACTACTAAAAAATTAAATAATTTTATATCAAATGATACAACTTTCTTGATTCTCACATCTAAAAAAAATCGTTATGAATTTTTTTTTCCTTACAAAATATGTATGCATTAAGTTTGTGTTGTTTGACTGAAGTTTAATGTTAATATACTTATTTTTTTCATATAAAGAAATCTGTAACGTTAGTAAAAACTAATTACGTAAAGTTAGAAATTCTTATTAATGAGTAATGAGATTAGTGGGATTTGGCGACTGCTTTTGAATAGAGAATAAGTAGCATTGATATTAACAAACATTCAAAGGTACAAAGATAATTAATATCGTCAAGCGTGCAAAACTGCCAGCCTTTCTGTTTACATCCTCAACCCACGCGCCACTTCTCATTGGCCACTTCAAAAAATATTCTCCGTAAGCTTTTCTTATATAGAGAATTGCATTTTTAGCCGTCAGATTGGCTTTATATTAACTGATCAGTTCAAAAAAATATATATATAAAAAAAAGATAGTACAAGATAATTTTCAATTTTCATTTTTGATCTTTTAAATCACTCAAGATCCTTTATTTCATTTTTTTAGGTCTCATTCCAATTCATCCCATTATTCATATAAACTTTGAAATGACGTATTGAATATAAAATAAAAAGTGGTGGATCAAAAAGTTGAAAAATAGTGTAATTTATTTTGAAAGTATAGTGGACATGAATAATGAGATAGATGAAGTATATAGTAATTAAAAAAATACGCATGTTATCATCCACTAATAAGACATAAAATTTGACATGAAAAATGAGATAGAGGAGTAAGGATCTTTTATCTAACTTTGCGTGTCTCATTTCATGTGTTATATATCAATGTAATAACGACATTTGTATTTTATTTTACAGTTATATACCCAATTTTGATTATTTAGGGGGTGTTTGCAATAGCTTAAACTTTTTTTAAGTGCTTAAATTAAGGAGAAGTTGGTAAAAGTGGCTTATTAGAGAATTTTGGGTGTGCTTGCAAAACTGCTTAAAAGAAGAAAAAATTGAAAAAATAGTGCTTGCAAAATTTATACTGTAGTAGCTTATTTTGTGATTTATAAGTAAAATGTCAAATCATAACTTATCCGAAATTACAAACATGCCATTAAGTTAGAGAAGTTGGTAAAAATCAACTTAACCAATTTCAACTTATTTGACTTAAATGTAGAGAATTTTTACGAATTTAAACTGTTGAAAATACCAAAAAATATTTTTCCTTAAATTAAGCTATAAATTGAATAATTTAAGAGTTTGCAAACACCCACTTAGTGTTTTTAAATCATTATGGAGAGAGCATGTAATAAGATATTTAGGTTTATTGACATGGAGAATATGATCTGCACTGGGACGTCACTGTACATGGGCGATGAAGTTGATTAGGGACAAACACGGTAAGCAAATGGGAGTGTAGGGGTCGAAACATGGACGTGTCGACAGGATAACACAGCTCACTCTCTTGAGATGTGTGATTTTGGACCACGCGATCTTTTCTATCTGACGGACTGCGACCCATTTGATTTGATCGCGCACCGCTGATTTGATCAAGGAGGGATCAACGTGGGGAACTGGAGAAATTTTTTCATTTCCAATGTTTTACCTATTTCTTCACATTTAAAACGTTGGCAGTTGTTTTTTTAAAGATGAATTAATTGAATCCAAAAATTTAGGAAATAAAAATGATATTTTTCTATTTGATTTATTTATCCATAAATGATATTTCGATAATTAGATTGTGGATCTTTATGGTGGATAAATGATATTTTTCTATTTGATTTATTTATACACAAAAATAAAAGATTAAAATAAAAATATATTTATTATAAGTTTACTATTCTATCCTTTATTTAAAGTAAAAATAATGGTGAAACACCAAAGTTGGAAGTATTAACTAAATTTGGACACTAAATTTACAATTTATTTAATATAGGCACTAAAATTGCAAATGTATGAAAGTATAAGCACCAAACTTACAATAAACTCTTGAATAATTGAAATCAAGGTTAGCAATCATTATTGTAATCTAAGTACAATTTCAAGTAGTTTATTCCTAACCATCTCTAGCACCGATCGTAATTATAATTTTACATAATATCCCAAAATATATATGCCCAAAATTGTTCGAAATTTAGGTAACAACACTTTGGACCAGTCCTTCAAAACTCATATGTGTGAATTAGATTAAGCAAAAGCATGCATCTTTCTATACAATCAAATATATTACTCCCTCGATCCTATAGATCTTGTCCAGTTTTCTAAGCTCATATGTACAAATTATATGGAACTTAGGGAATATACATATATATATATATATATATATATTTATTTATATATTTTGTGTATGGAGTCCCTTTTTTATTGGTTGGCCTTATGGTCTTTCTCTTTACGGGTCAGTCCTAAAAATACACACTTTGAGGCCCAAAAATACTAAAGCTCCAAGACCTAACGTTCCTCCTCTCATGAGTCAATTCAAATTTTGAGTTAGATTAATCGAGTCCGAACAAAATCCCATGCATGTAAACAAGCACGTGGTGCATTATGTTATGCAGCGTGGCAGATGATTGTTGCCACCTGTTGTTGTGCCAAACTTAAAACACTGCACAGCAGCAGCACATACAATGGTAGAGTATAGAGAGAGAGAGAGAGAGAGAGAGAGAGTGAGTGAGAAGAACGGCGGCCCTCAAACACAGCAAAGGTGATGATTTTGCTTCTCGATTTAATTGTTATTTTACGCGCAGTTTTCTTCAGCTCCCTTTTCAATATTATATTCTTCCTTATTTTTTTATTCTTGTTTGAATAAGGTTTTCATTTGATTAACCTAATCCTTTTTTCTCGACAATATTATAAAAATATATATATTACAGTTATGATTCAAAGTTATGAGATGGGAATGAGAACATAATTGGTAGGATTATTACAAAGTAAATAAGATAAATTTAGATATAAACAAATTACTAAGTAGCACGGGTGGATCCAGAAGATCATCTGAATGCCCCAGCCTGTGGATGGGTCTATGATGAAGCTAAATACAGTATATTTTATAGTGTCTTTTGACATAAAGAGAAAAAGAAAACACACGAATATTCAAATGGGAACGACGCAAATCAACGGCGAATATCAGCCAAAGGAATTTGAGGAATTGGACACAAGAGTCTCTTGCAAAGTGATGCCCTTTATCAGGTAAATATTATCACAATTATTTGTAAAATCATCCCATCGCTCAAGATCCATACAATACCAAATATCTTGTATAACATGAGTATCCTCTTACGAATCTCGGGTCCACTTAACTATCGTCACCATCATTCTAAAATCAATTCAGACTGAGATATAAATTAAATTGCAATTTGGTAGGAGTGTAATGAAGCACACTTTCTGAACATGCTGATAACATAAAACTCATCAATGCCAAGAATACAATGGAGATAGGAGTTTACACTGGCTACTCTCTCCTCTCTACTGCACTCGCCCTCCCTCATGATGGCAAAGTAATTCAAATCTCCAATTCTTTCTCTCTCATCATTTCTTATATGATTAACTCATCTATAGTTGTTGGATTTCCCAGATTTTGGCTAT
Organism: Lavandula angustifolia; assembly: GCA_028984105.1. Taxonomy (NCBI): domain Eukaryota; kingdom Viridiplantae; phylum Streptophyta; class Magnoliopsida; order Lamiales; family Lamiaceae; genus Lavandula; species Lavandula angustifolia. The sequence continues at coordinate 33,770,557 of CM054805.1, read as the reverse complement.
CGATATCAACCGCGAGTACTATGAACTAGGCCTCCCTGTAATAAAAAAAGGCAGGCGTAGCACACAATATAGACTTCAAAGAAGGCCAAGCACTAAACATTCTTGACAAAATGAATGAAGATGTAAGCGAAACTGATATGATTTAAGCATGCATGATCTGTTAATGGTGATTTTTGCTATACATAGGGGAAGCATGAGGGGGCATTTGATTTTGTTGTGTTTGTGGATGCTGACAAGAACAACTATCTCAACTATCATGAAAGACTAATGAAGCTGATCAAACTTGGGGGAGTTATTGGGCACGATAACACACTCTGGAATGGCTCCGTGGCGGCGCCACCGGATGGACTACATCAGACACTCGAGGGAGTTTATGATGGAATTCAACAAGGCACTGGCTGCAGATCCAAGGATTGAGATCAGCCAGCTCTCAGTAGGAGACGGCATTACCCTGTGTCGCCGCATCACTTGATTTCATTCAACTTTCAACTGTAGGACCAGGAGAACTACATTTTTCCTATTATAGATTGTTTCATGTCTCAAGTACTGCAAATAAATGCATTTCTATTAACTGCAGTTTAAAAACGACATGAAAACAGAGATTAGACGAATCTAAAACTGCAACAATGGGTTCTTCACTTTCATGAGCCAAGATAAACAAGCACTGACATCTTCCTTTACCTCAGTATTTTGGATTGCCAAGAGAATGCTTCCGAGTTCAGCATTTCTTTGGATACATTCTGCATGTAGCTGTCCAAATTGAAAGCATGCTCGTCGATAGTATCAACGGAAATCGAGTCGTTTGCCAACTTCACGGCTGCAATCTGGGACAGATGAAACTTCTCGGCAGTGCGTTGCAGTTTCCTTGCAGGGTCTTCCTCCCCAAGCATCACGAGGCAGATTAATAAAGATTTAAGCTCGCTTTTTGCTCCTTCAGCTAGAGACATGCCCTTCAAATGCTCTACTAAAGCCATCTCCTCATCAGCGCTGCAAGGCAACACACAGTTTGAACATCAGAATATGTTAAAAGGGATTGTATGTACATAACCAAGATCAGTAACTTTACTGTACCTTCCAGCTCTAATCTTCCCTCTGTTTCGTTGACGACCTCTTCCCTTGGTGGATGTGCTCATGGATGTAGAAGCACTTGAACCTTTTCTCGATCTGCACATAAAATGGAGAAACATTTACAGTTTGTACTCATGTCACGCTACTGGTCTTTAAGGGTTTACCCAATCAACAGCTATTTATGTCTAAAGCATAATAAATGAGGAATCTGTTGGTATTGTTTTGTGGAATTTATTTTTCGTATTCAAATTTCCTCCCTAGTTAAAAGGTTTCTGTTACTCATACAGCTAATATTGCTACCTAACTGATTTTACGATTCAAATCAATAGCAGAAACTCATGCTAGATCACATATGGATGGAATGACTTGCATCAATGCATGGGAAACACTAACAATACACGTGTGCAGACGGCTTTAGTTACAACAGATTTGGAGTCATAAACTCCTTTCTCCAAACCCTACATAAGTTATACACTTCAACAAAAGAACAAGCTATTTTGAATAAAACTGGTATACAAATAATGATACTCTTTTAACTTTATTCTGAAAAGGGAAAGAGAAGCATATACATTGAATTCCATCAAAATCTTCACTTGGATGCAATCAGGGATCATAGAAAAAAACTAACCAATTAGATGTAAGAATACCAACAAATAATGCAATGAATGAGATGTTCACACAGGTTTTTACTTATTAGATGCCCAACAATCGTGTTTCAAAATCTGCCCACCAAAATTCCAGATGTACATGAAAGAATGTGTGAAATAGTTTACTACCAGTCGCATCGATTAGTAGAGAAAGCAGTTACAGGGTTATTCCTTCAAATAAATAGGTCTAGCTAGTAGAAATCAGACTTAAAAGGAGGAACATATATATAGGAGTAAAGCAGTGCTCCACAGACAACTCAAGTAGAAAGCTAAGTCTCATAGAATAAAAACAAAAAGAATCAATAGTTGCACATGATATAATTAGACACTTACCCGGTGGTGTATGCACTCATTCCACTAAAATTACTGCTAGCTTGTGAAGCAGTTTCATCATTAAGATAGCCCCCAGATATCTCATCTGATTTAATAGTTGCAGCAAGTAATAATCTTCTCTGTCGAACTGCTAGGTAACGGGTCAAATACTTGCCAATTTTCTCCAACCCTTCATTGTATTCTCCAATCAGCAAACTTGCACATTCCAAAGAGGCATTTTTCACTACTATAATTAGATCATCTCTTCTATGCAAGAGTGCAATCCTCAGAGCCTCTTCCCAATTCCTTGCATCTATCAAGAGGCTAATACCATTTTGAACATCTCCGCAATACTCCAAAAGTATCTTCGCAGCATCCGACGGTTTACCAAGTGTTTGAAGTTCCTCACTTAGCTCACGTGCAAGTTGCAAAAGATCATCCTCTCCGAACTTCATAAGGCCAGCTACAGTCAGAACCCCAGCCCAATTACCACAAGCACGATAAGCCTTTGATGCCTTTTCCAAACAGGAGCAACACAAATATGTGGTAGCAGCATCCTCAAAACATTTTATGGCATTAAGATTATCTCCCCATGCTTCACGAACCTGCTTATTCTTCTGAGGATCACCAATCAACTGAAGTCCCAACGGATAAAGTTCTGGCACCTTCATCATCAGGTTCATGGAATCTTCATAATAAGGGTCCCCAGCAGAAATAATGTGCCTCAAAGCACTTTCATACCTTTTTAATTTAAGGTCAATCTTGTATTGCATCAAAGGTTGAGGCATACGTTCCAATTCTTGAAGAAGTGGCAAAAATTCTTTTGGATCCTTTTGTGAATTTAATGCAACAATAGCAGCAAGATTCAAATCATAAAGGCCTAAAGCAGCTTCAAAAACAGCCTCGGATTCGGAAAGCCATAACAAATGCTTCAAAGATTCCTCTGAAGAGGGATAAGACAGTCGCTTTGGATCACTAGCAGCGGAAAGCTCTATTTCTCGAATTACTTTTATTCTCCTCAAGGCCTCCTCCAGAGCCGGGGGACTACTTTTAGCCAATGTGGTCAGAATGCAAAGCTCTCTAGCTGGATTTTCCTCAATGTGATCCTCAAGGGCATTCCTTATGGCCATTAAAACAGAGGATACTTTACTATCACCATCTGCACTCTTCTGATCACTGTACCTCACAGTTTTATCCCCCTTAATACAAGGTAAGGATATATAATTTTTATAAAGTGTCTGCATAACATCTTCGTGTTTAACGGCACAAACAAACTCAGTTACATAGTGCAGGTTATCGACCTGTTGGACAAAGTCTGCAGCTGACCCAATAAAGGATTGCCAGCCACAATGGTCAACAATGATATTAAAATCAATCCTGTGCCTTCTTGTCATTTGCAAAGCATCTTTAAACCGCCTATTAGCCAAAGCATTGATGATTGAAATAAGAACTAATTTCCTGGGATACACGCATTCAAGATTTCCTCGAGAAGTTTGTAAGATTACAGCAGACTCATCACCATGGAGAACACCCACAATTTGGGCTCCTTTTTCCCATATGTTAATAAAAATGCTTTCATTCTCTCCTTTTCTATTCTTTGCTATGACAGGAAGAAAATTCTCATACTTCGTTTCCAGTTCCCCATGCACAATATCACCAACATCAACAATAAATAGTAAATCCTGTTTAGTGGCAATCACCACATGTGTTATCATCATATCACTAGAATTTGAGTAAAATGAGAAGCTACTGCAGTTGTTACACAATATCTTTCTTTCAAGATGCAGTCTTCCATTGTCATCAAGTCCTAAAAGTAATGGCTTCTCTCGTATATAGCCTCCAACTGAGGCAATATCCATCCATGGGCAGGATGTTTGAAAATTCATCTCATTGCATCGCTGAAGACTGGCCCCTCTGTTTGAACCCAGCTTTGACGTATACTCAAATGCTTTTCCACCTTCAAATTGAACAAATGCAGAGCATCTAGTAAGAGGATTAGACACTATACCAATAACCGCCCCTTCAAGATAGATTTTATGCAAAGTTTCTGCTTGCCATCCCGAGCATGTCACTGAATCAGGAATGCGATCTTCAGAACATCTTATTTCAACTTCCTGCAAGTAGTACCCTGGACGAGCACCACAATCTAGGGAGTTATTCTTACTGAAATTACAGTAACCGGGGTCAAAACGAGAAATGCCAAGAAGCATGTGGGACTCCAACCAAGCAAGATGCAGCAAAGGCCCAAACTTAATACCAGAATATGAAACCTCTACTCTGAATGTCTGGCCTTCCAGATCATCCCATTGATCAAGCAATGGGAGCTCTACAATGCACAAGCTTCCATCTGATAGAGATGCAGCCAGACGATTTTGGGAAGTTCTAGAACAGAAAGCCACATCCCTAACAGCACTAGAAAATTCCAAGTCAAGAAAGTACATAGGAGGCGGCATCAAGGAGAGAGCGAATGGGGTCACCAGAATTCTTGAGCCATCAATGACAAAAGCTATTGAGTTGCCCATCACAGATGTAACCCAGACAAACTTGCATGTTATGATTCTTCCATCAAGAGTCCAACAGATCAACCTTAGTGGGGTTGTCGAGTCCCACATAAATTTTATTCCATCTTCCTTTGAGTATCTGATCTCTTGCTTCAAATACCAGTGGTTATTACTGAAATGCCATATCTTGAGGGAGTCAAATGTTTCGCCTCTGACAACAGCAGCAAGAAGATCTGAGTTACAATTGAAGTTGAGAAACTCGACGGTTACATCTATTCCCTCATTGATACAGAATGAGCTCCTCACTAGACCATTTTTCTCATACAGAACTATAGACGGGCATTTGTTTTCTTCCTTTTGATCATAGACTGTGGCAATTTTAGCTCCAATATGATTCCAGTTGATAACAGATCCCATGAATGGTTTTGGGTCTGAGACAGAGTGGAGCGCCCCGGAATCTCGCTCCCAGACTTTGAGCTTCTTATGCAAGGGGAAGGAATCATCAACCTTACTCAACGAAGCAAAAAATTTCCCATCACCTCTCCATGAAATTGAGGCCTCCAATAAACAATCATCGGAAAATGTTGATCCATCTGTGAAACAGTTGAATGAGTAAGGTTCTATACAGAAAAAGAGTATCAATTCAGCACCGTCAACATTGAAGTTATTATTCCCATGAAATTCCCTTCATTTTCCCAAAATGAAAATTTATTACATGAACCCAGTTCCAAACAGAGCCGAAACTCACTCATCTACAGTAAAAAAGTCCTAAAACAATAAGATAGCGAAAGAAGGCAAAATCTCACCCCTATGGAGCTGCCATGTGGTGGAGTGAGGTGAATACGTGACTTAACAACTTCAAATCTCACCAATGTATTCTAGGTTGAGCACATAGCAGAAGGTGTTCTAAGTGTGATTTGTTTTTCCAGGGTAGTTAATGAGCTATAGCATACTGTCACTGTTAAGGGGCCAAGTCAGAATGCTTGAGAACTGTCACAAACAAACCGTGTTAAAACCCAACATTTTCCTAGTATGTGGTCACATTCTTAATAAATGACACTGAATCCAAGATATGAACTGCTAGCTATATGAATGGCAATGCATGAAAAGATCGATTTAGATCCATTTGAATTGAAAAGATGGAAAATAGGTCCTTACGTACGTCAACGCCTTCAGGAAAATCATCAATAGGCATCTCATACAATAGATCCCAATCAAGATTCATAACTAGGATCTGCCTAAAACCAGTGAGTATAGCAAGTAGATCTCCATCTGGGCTGGGTGAAATGCATGCAACTCCACCTTCCACTTGACCGACAAGTTCAGTTGCATCATCATCCACAGAGTACAGCAATAGATGGCCTTTTGAAGTTCCAATTATCAAGGCTTCCTTTTCCATGAGATAATCCAAACAGGTAATAAAGTCTCCCGGTTCCAAATCCAACATAGTTGAATCAGCTACCGAGCTCTTATTCCATGCTTCTTCAGTCTGGTCACATCACAAACAATCAAAGCTAAATAAAAAAGTAAATAATTGAGAACACAAATATAAGCAGTAAGGTGGAAATTGGTGCAAATACATCCAACAATTGCTACTCCGCATACGAGGCTAAGAGAGTGTATGTGTGAATATTATGCAGCTTAGACGTATAATTCATCATGTAAGAATGTTAAAAGGTAGCGAGTCCAATCTTTTCTTGTTCCTGTATGTCAAAGATACACTAAAAGAAATACGCTGCTACACGAACTTCAACATCCTAATCACTTCTCGCCAATAAATCCCAAAAATAAAAAGTTCGAGGTGTACACACAAAAATTCTCGAAATAAATTCGCTCCATATAGTATCATCGTTAGAGTCGTATTATTAACACCGAAAAGTGCAATGCAGAATCCCTTCGCAAAAGAAATAATCCGGAAGCAATTACTAAGACCGGATAATCATAAGAGCGAAAAAATGAGCATGCACAATATGAGCGTAGGAGAGGAGGATCAAGGGAAAACGAGAAATACATACTTGAGGTGAAGGAAGTTGAGTGGTGTATATGAAGTTCGCGGAGGAAGCGAAGAAGAGGCGGTTCCGCTCTATATCGACTGCGGACAAACGCAGGGATTCTTCCCCCTTGTCCTTCCGCAACTGCACCTCCGACCATACCTCCCACGACAATTTCAGGTTATTCATGTTGAATCGCTCGGTTCGACGGCGGCGGAATGGAGGATTAACGGAGACGTAGAAAGGGGTTAGTGAGGCGGGGGCGGAGCAAGTGGACTGAAATTAGGGTTGCCTGCAACTTCTCTAATCACTAATCAGTGGGTTTTTACCAAGGTTTTACAGAAAAATACTATCTAATACGAGAACTGCATTTAACGTGAAAACTACGAATAATTCATAATCCTTATATAATTTATGGATAATTGGTATATATTTTATATAAAAATATATAATTTTATATTATGCATAGTTTTATGTAGAAGAATAAAAATGTAAAATTATAAATTTTTTACACAAAATATATAACAATTATGCATAAATTATATAAAAATTATGCTTAATTTGTCACAAGATCCACACCCTTATTATATATATATATATAAGAGGAGGTTCAAATGTGAACAACCTATTATCATGTGAACATTAGAACACTATACTTTAAAGACAAATATATTAAACTTTAAATGCAAAGATACTGCATTTTAAAGTGCAATACTTAAAGTGCAATACATTTGTCTTTAAGTGCAGCACGATAAGGACTGTTCATACGGGAACTATATATATATATATATATCTTTTTTTTAACACAAAGTTATATTCTAGTGTAGGAGGTATATATTTCCATTACTCAAATGGTGTTTTAAGAGTTGAAATAAAAGTATAATTTTTTTAATTATTTATTAACCAAACAGATCGAAATTGGACAAATTTGGTCAATTTTATGAAATGAACTAAAAACGGACAATTTATCAAATTAACGGACTAAAATTGAACTCATCTAAAATAATAGGCAAAAATGAATTGAGTGCCAGAATAACGGATCAAAAATATTTTTTTCCATAGAAGTGGACTGATTGATCTTCTTCACAAAATACGGTTTTTTATATCCGTGTCGTATATTATTTCGGGTGGCGACGTGTTTGTGCAATTAATAAGAAATCAATTAACGACACAATTGAAAGTTTTTTTTTTGTCCGAAATGGGTATTATTGTAATTTCGGAAAAAATATTATGGCCACAGATTATTTATTCCAAAGTAGCTTTGAATCTTCAGCGAAAAACAAATGTAGATTCTATGATGACGATAAGATGACCACATCTCCAGATTATTATGACTCCATTGTTTCCATCTCATTCTGCCATTTCTTTTTTTCCTTCTTGAAAGAGTCGGATAGTTACCTTTCATTTCTTTCACCTCTTCATACATACACATGATATTCTTGCACCCCTCTTCTCTTCCATCTTCATCACAATCATCCTTCTTCAAAGATTCTTGAGATGAGGGCAAAAGGAGATGATGAATCTGATATTGATCGGCTTCCTATTGATTTATTGGCCCATATATTCTCTCTCTTCACTTCCTTCAAAGACCTGGCTCAGTGAGTCCCGAGTTTATAATTCTCAGTTGTTCTGAGTTAATCAATTTGTTTTGTGTTTATAATTCTTGGTTGTTCTGTGTTGATGTGTTTATGCATACAGGGGTAGCGGTGTGTGTAGAAAATGGAGGCAGGGAGTGAAGGAATCTCTGGCTCGGAGGGAATCACTGAGTTTCTCCCAGTGGAAAACGGATGATGAGTCCACAACTCGACTCGTTCATCTAGCATACAGCCTCAAGGAGCTCGACATGTACAATTCCCTTCCCTAATATCTACATGTTGTTTGTGTCTCCACATGCTCATGTTTTTTGTTCTTAATTCTTTAATAGATTTTCTTTGAGACAACGATTTAGCTAGCCCTCAAGAATTTGACAGTACTAAATCACTAATAGTTGTAGGAATCTTCATCTGTTGTAAGGAAACTAGTCGTAGATTCCAATTAATTTAGGGGCTTTTGGGAATAATCAATCAGGTTAAGCTTCTTGGTTTTCTTGTTCTTGGTGATGCAATATTGGTGTGGTTTGAAAGAAAGCCTCACCAAATGCATTTGGGAGAAGTGTAAATTATGTCAGCCAAATTCAAAAATCCCTAGTTTTGCAGTGTTTCTGATTAGCCTCTAGTTATTTTTTGTATTTTAAAATTACTTCTATTATTAACTGAAATTTTTAGAATAGTAAAGAGAAGTACTATAAAACAAATATACCTGCATATGTAGCAGGTAATGAAGTTTTCATTATCTTTTATGCAAAGTTAGTGTAGTACAAATTTGCTATGGGTTATGTAGATCAAGGAGCCGCTGGGGATGCCAAATTACTGATCATGGACTGGAACTATTATCCACCGCAAAATGTATAGGCAAGCTGTCTTCGATTTCTCTGTGGGGTTCGACTGGTATTACAGACAAAGGAGCTGTGCAACTGGTATTTTGATTTATCTTTAACTGCTCAATTTTATGATCTGGTTGGAAGTGAACTATGATCTGGATTTTGTTAATTTATGGTAAATCAGTACCAAGTTCAAATGTTGCGTTGATGAAGATTAAGAATTCCTATGACTCATGTTGAGCATTTGTTTTCATTTAATCCATCATCTTCAAATTCTTTACACATTAATTGCAGATTTCTAGAGCTACTTCACTGCATCACTTGAACATTGGTGGTACGTTCATAACAGATGTATCCCTCTTTGCCGTTGCAGATAGTTGCCCTAATCTCAAGGTATTGTACTATCTTCTATAACAGAATGCCTAATTCTTGAAGCTCCCATTTGAAGAATATTTGTTTTTTTATCCAGAGTATTGGATTGTGGGGTTGTCGTCATGTGACTGAGCACGGGCTTCTTGCTCTTGTACACAAGTGTCGTAAACTTGAGTCCATAAACGTATGGGGAATGAGGGTGCCTCTGGACTGCTTCATCGGTCTGCTCACTATCAGACCGGCTCTTCAAATTATACACCCGAAAGGTATTGCTGTCTAACGACGAATTTCTCCATGCTTGGGCTGTCTATTGAGGATTACATACAGCTGCAGAATGCTTCAGGGTAATCCTCTTTGTATTCATTGATTCAAACATGTAATTAGTGAAGAAAACAGAACTGTTGATGAAGAAAGACATGCAGAGATTGCTGTGTGTAAATACTATTGATTGGTTTGTAAATGCAGAGATTGGTTTGTTGATGATTTGCTTTGTGTGATGTCAATCAATTGAAGGCATTGTGAAGAACATGTTTGAAGATTCTGTGTTTGCAAGCAATAGAGGGCGTTGACTTTCTTCATTATCCCCTTGTTTTGTAGGAATGGAACCTTTTTCCTATCTCAAATTGACTAAAATACAAAGTTTAAGGTTGCTTGTAATGGATAAGTTGCTCAGATGGAATGAAAACATCGACTTTGCGTACTAGCATTAATATTTGACTATCTTATTTTAGGGGTAGGGCATTTGAGCATCTTCAATGGTTTTCCGGGAGTCTTAGTTTTATTTTACGGCAATGCTCCCTATTTTAATGCAGAAAAAAAACATTCCATAATATTCCTATTCTTTTACTTTTATATATCAAATTAAATTACAATTATCTTATATAATTAAATTAAACATAAAAATATATTTATTTTAAAAATATAATTAAAATTCTACTTAATTACCAAAAAATAATTTAAATTCTTAAATAAAAATTATAAGTTACATAAAAAAAAAATTAAGTCTCCAAAAATGAATATTCATCTTACAAATGATCAATTAGCGCATTCATGAACTAATTAAATATTATTCTTATCATGTTATCTATCATAATTGGTCCATTATTCAATTATAAATTAATGGATAGGGGTCCCCTATATGTAGGGGAGGATTTGGGCTCCTTATATGGAAATTAGGGAGTGTCGAGGATTTTTTAGGAGATACCGTAGTAACATAAAATTCGCGCGGCCAAATTATAGCAACGTCTTCTATGTCGAGTATGAGTACGTAACTTATTTGTACAATAGTTTCTCTTATTATAAAAAACTAGATTAGATTAAATCCAATTAAATTGAGATTTAAGTTGAATTAAGATTTTTCATTATTGTAGATCTATATGTATAGAAAAATAAAAATAAAATCATACATGTACCCCTAAATTTAATTAAAATCTCAATTGGATATAATTAAATGGAAATTTAAATTGATTTTTGAAATTGTATTGGAAATGGTGATATTTTTGGCAATTGGATATAATTAAATTAAAATTAATTTGTGAAACACTGGTAGTTTTTGGATGAAAAAAAAGAATTAAATTGTAAAGTACTTTGAGAAATTAATCAATCAATTAGATTAGATTGTAACTAGTAAATTCAATTTACCTCTCAATTTAATGAAAACCTCAATTTGATTCAATTGAATTGGAATTGAAATTGATTTAAAATTAGAACATTCGATTTTTATATATATAAGATAAGAATAAAATATTTTAAAAAAATTCTAAATTTCAGTTGGAATTGGAAAAATTGATGGACGGTAGCAGTTGAAATCCAATCAAACTAAATAAACTGCTGGAGCTCAAGTAGTCGACAAAAAATACCCATCAGCAGAACGAATTGTAGGACAAAAGGGTAAAATTGACTATTCACACAGGAACATGATTGGTCAGCAGAAGTGGTCAATACACAGATGTGATTGCATGCAATAATTGAGGATTACACTGAATGTCTTACAATGCCCTAATAAATACTTGTTTCACTGTGGAACCTGAAAACTCAAAGACCAGCAGACCTTAATGTCTGCTGTAGGAAGCTCAACCAAATTAAGTAACCTATTCTAAATCCAAAACTTCAGAGGCTTATAACATTTAGGAGGAGTCCTAGCTTCATCTCATTCTCATGTTTCTCATTACAGTAAACTAGAGGCTATTAGCACCAAGAAGAGAACCAATATGGTAGGAGTATGGATTGGTGAGGCATCTCCGGTTAACTGAACGGAGCCGGAGAAGCTTCCCGCATTGCCTGTGGTCGTGGAACTCGCGTTGGGCATACCAACAGCTTTGCAACTTCCAAAGGGTGCTCCAGCCTGCAAAAAATCCAGTGTGAAGGCAGCTATCTAAATTTTAAGTAGAGTGTAGCCATTCTATCAAATAAACTGATAAAACACAAGTTGCCAGTCTTCCCAGTGGGAGATTGATTATCCAGAGGGAACCTTTCCTATTATTATAAAAAAAAAAAAGTAAAATCTTGAGCAAGATTGTTGCACGTAGGAGCCATAGCACCAAGCAATTGTTGGAGCCCATCTATTAACTGATGTATGATATTCTAGAGCAAGAACTGATATACCAAAACAATGCCCTCGGAAATTTATAGCTTAATATAAGAATCTTAGGTTGTTTCAGCATTGGAAGCTATTGTACAAAAATATACTACTGCTTTTCACGGACACCATATATTGTCATACACACAACACACGTTTGGATATATGGAGGAAGTGAATTTGATTGACAAAACTGAAGTTAAGACTTGAAACGTCTTTCACGTTACAAATTCTGAACCAGTGTGTCAAACCATGTTGAATGGAAGATCCCTTCCCGAGCTTAAATAGTTGCTCTGGATACGTTTGAAAAATTTTAACGTGAAAAAGAGCAACTCAGTAGTTCCAATCATGAGTAGAATTCATTGTATATACTATATGCTATATACTAATGTGTTCTCCAGCACTTAGTTTTGAAAATGAGTGTAGACTACTCTAGGCCTAATGCTTCCCCAACCAGCACGAGATATGCTTTATCGTGCGAACTTGTAAAGTTCAATTTCATTTATATTTTATTATGTTATAACTTCATTCATTAAATATCTAGAAACCTAAGACAAACAGGATAGAATAAGTATGGACTAGCTGCAATCCTTTAAGTAGCTATTCTCTGACTTTATCCATGAACTATAGAACTCCGTTAAGTATGGACAAACCTGGCAAGCAGAGACGGAAGCACATCCACATAATGTCTGGCCATTCATTCGATCCAAATCATCAAATACCCCTCCTCCATCACTTCTCTGCAAATTGATACAAAATATTACTTAAATAGTAGAATATTGGTTTTCTATTCAAAGTTCCACTACCATGTAAAAGTTCACTGCAATAAAATTGGGCATCATATTCCCAGAAGCTTTGTAACACGTCGCCACCATCTCTGCAAGTGGTTGAGAATGCTCCTTGCAAGCTTCACTTTGAACTGGAATGGTTGGGAAGTAGTTCATCAAAAACAAAGAGGCACTTCTCGAGTTAAGTGGCTTTGATTCCTTCCTATTGGGGCACGAGCCACGTACCACCCCCGGATCTCCCGCTGTAACACATTATCAAACAAGTCCTTGAATTGTACGACCACATTAATCCAAATGCACAAGCTACCAGATAATTCCTATATATACTCACCCTCATTCTCCACCATGTACCTCCACTGGTATGCAACACCTTCAGCCGCCTCTTTTGAAGAATCCGAAGTAAACACTAGCAACCTATGGTTGTTCTTCACCATGGTGTTGACAGTGGGCCAATCCTCACCTCTCTTTGGCATTTTATTAACCGGATACCAGTATTTGTCCAAACCAGCATCAGTAAACACCCTTGTCAATCCTTTTGGTGTATGGACATAATCCTCAATTATGATGGTAACAATCTCAAAGGGGTTCTCAGTCAAGAATGCTTCCACTTCTTTCAATGTATTAACAGCCGGTTCCTAATCATTCCATTTTTAATAAACAAACATCATCATAAAACTACAAAAGACAACAAAAAACATTAGAGATCAAAGTGGAGACATAATAAACAAAAAGGACCAAGTAGATTAATTACAAAGGAAGTGAAGTTGTAGCATTGGCCACGAAACGAATGACAGAGCCAGATATCGTTCTCGAAATCATACATATCCAGCATCAGCCCCCTCACTCCATTCTACACAATTCCATAAAACAAGACCAGCACTTAAACAATCATTCTCAGTAACAACTCAAGGCAATAAGAGGAGCAAAAGTGAAAGGAGCATTACCCTCAATTGATTAGTAACAGAGTCTTCTTGATTGTAGAAAGTGATTCTTTGAGCACCAGTCAGCAAGGGTGCATCAACAATGGAGAAGGCATTATGAGTCATCAGCCACGAGTATTTATTAAATGGCAGTCCACTTACCTATTATCACATATTGACATTCACACAGTTCGAATAACAACGAAATCAACAAGAAATTGTGGCGAAGTTGAGGAGAGAGTGAAGCACTTTACAATGGAAGTTGGAATAGGAGCTTGGCCTCTGATGCAGAAGGGCTGGGCTTTTCCAAGGGAAGGGCAATTCCCACAGTAGAGGCCCGGCCCGCAGTCGGTGGCGGAGGAGCATGATTCTAGAAGCTGCGAGAAGATGTTTCGAGAATTGAGGTCAAATTGGGAAGAAAAAGCAAAGAAAAGAAGGGATCGAGATTGTAAGCTGGAGAAAGTAAAAGAGAGAGAGAGAGACCTGGCATTCGCCGTTGAAGAATAAGAGAGGTGCGATGAGCATCAACGGCCAAAAATGGCGGAATGCAGCGGTGCATCTGCATGTCCTCCTCATACTCGTAGTGTGTGTGCAGAGTGGAGAGAGAAGGTGGGGAGGAGTGTCAGGCCGACATAGATGGATTAAAAGCAGAGCAATACGAGTGTGCTGCTGGATAATAAAATATATAAAAAATCACAGAAATATGGGAATTACTATGTACGACAGAGATCGTGTGTTAGCGGAATTGCGTTCCTATGCCGCTCACTCTCTCTCTCTCTCTCTCTCTCCTCAACCACTCCAAAAAAAGAAGATTAAACACAAAGTGAAAAAGAGAAAAAGGAAACACAGTGGTGTTTGTCATTTATGTTCAACTATATCTTTTAATTAATTGGAGGCACTATCACCATCCAACTCCGCAACTAGTATAGATTATAGATACGACTATTAATTAATTTGTAATGCCACCATGAATTTCTAACTTACACATTTATATTAGTGATTCAATATTCAAATTCCCCACATCCAAACTTCAGGAAGATTCTTTCTAAAAATTAGAAATTTATATTATTTAAAAGAAAAAAAGAAAGGAAATTATTGAGGCTGAATCCTAGAGAGAGAATCCAATAGAAATTCGACGCAATTTCCCACCAAAGAACAAATAGTAACATGTTTGAAAAGACAATTATTAATGAGGCGGGTTTAGTTCATGGAAAATTACTAGAAATTCATATATCATCGTATTAAGAAAAATATTTAAATTATCGGTATGTAATAATTTTCAGTATACAACATTAAATTTCATACATCTACTGAGAAATCAGTAGTATATCACTGAACTGAATACCGTTATAACCGCGAAGGCACAATATGGTATACTGTGAATTATCAATAAATACTAGTAAAAAAGGTAGTACACTATCAATATGACCAAATATCAGTATATCGCAAGGTACGATAAGTCATCGTTTTAAAAAATTCTATACTACTCCCTCCGTCCCATTGGAAACGACGCGTTTTCAATGAGCGCGGGAATTAAGAAAGTAGATAAAGTAGGTGAGAGAAATGATAAAATATGATAAAGTATGTGAGAGAAATGATAAAGTAGGTGAGAGAAAATAATTAATATAATGAAAATAGATAAAGTAGGTGAGAGAAATGATAAAATATGATAAAATTATTTCCTTTTTTGGAAACGTGTCGTTTTCAGTGGGACGACCCTAAAAGGAAAACACGTGTCGTTTCCAGTGGGACGGAGGAAGTAATATTTTCGGTATGGTATGCTGCAAGTTTCGGTTTCCAACTGTTACTAATCAACTACTAACCCGTCTATTAATTTTGCTCAAAGTCAAGCTTTCGTGTAAAACCCACATTCGACGCAATCATTGACTATCACAAGAAGTTAAAATTGAACGTGTGAGAGAATCTTGGTCCAGACTGGTAAGAAATTTCGATGTTTTAAAGAGAAAACAGATAAGATTAGATCTAACTGGAGTCTGAATGAAGAATTGTTAATAGAGTATTAAAACTGTGCTCCCGGTTCATTTTACACATGAATTTTATAACTGAAAAACAAGGACTCCTCCTCCGCCTTTGGTTGGTATACATATACTCAGCAGTAGTGGTGACCAAAAAAGAATCGGTTTCAGGTTACTCTGGAGATGCCTGCTGTGCCTGCCTTCCCTTCCCTTGATTCTCCATCTCCAGCAACTAATGATTAGAAGAATTTCAACCACAAGTTGTTTCTATCATCCAAGGAACACAAAAAAATCTATCTTCAGACTCCCAACAATGTTTCCAGTTAAGTGTGCTTTTTGGCGCGTCCACTTGAGGGAGCACCGTCATCTCTCTTGGTACCCGATGACTCGGGCTTTTTCGCCCAAGCTGGAGCTCTATCTGCCTCGTATCGATAATCGTAGAAGATTTCTTCTCCTGCACATATTCTTTCTTTGGCAAATATGCCCACCCTGTGATCTCCAGCCACCATGATCACCTGCTTGCTTATTCAAATCAGTAACAACTAGACATATAGGAGATTATAACTCCAGGGAAAACAAACACACGAAAGGAAAATAGTACAAACCCACAAGAGTGAGCCCCTAAAACCCAAAACAAGGTCGAGAAATGAAGATACGAAATACTACTATAGCTAACTAGAGATTATCTCTCAAGGCAAAACCATGTGTTACCTTAGCATAGCAATTTGGATCTGGAGAATGGTTGGCAAACTTCAGCTTGTCTCCCTTGCGGTATGCATCAAGCACAAACTGATCAAGAATGAAATAAGTAGTCACATAAGTGATTATTTCTTCTACTTCGAAATCATCCTGTTTTTCTGAATTGCTTCTGGGAATTGGATGGGATATTATATTAAGTGGCAAAGTAAAAGTAAGTGTTGTCATACCTGATCGTTTAGATTAAAAAGAAATGATGAATTTTCACGATCGTATATCTTCCCGCGCTTGTCAGCTTCACGATGTGAAATCAGTTCTCCAGTATATTCCCCAAGGTATTCATGCTTACTGACACTATTCTGCAGTTTGAATGAAGTATTGGTGAGTTTTGGAACAGGAGAAAACTATATCGGAATCAAATAAACTATTTTCTGAAACTACCTTCAAGAAAGCTCCCCAGCCAGATACATCAGATCTCCCAAGCATTACCTAAAATTAGCATGACATGATTATCTACTAAGAAATCAAGTTAAATTCTAAGACTAGAAAAAATGGCAACATAATTACCCTCTGCTGTTGTTTTAGAAGAAGCTTCATATTTCTGCATTCATAATTATCACCTCTTTGAGAAGGCGTCCCCAGGGTGCCATCACCACAACTGTCAAGCCAAGTCACATAGTATAACTACTTTGCAAAACGAGAAGTCAAGCATAAGATAGAACATATTCTTGAATACGACAACGATCCATGAGATATGAGCATGTAGTATACAGCAGTGCTGTTCATAAATCCACAAAAGAACAGCTTAAAGCCTAGTATCTAAAAAGTTCTTACGTTTAAATAACAAGAGAGTCAACATTTAGATTGGTTATGAGGCCTCAGACCTCAATAAATTTGGAGCAAATTAGAAAACAGAACAAAGAAATAATTATATAGCAGAGTAATTAGACTATCAATTGTCACTTGCTAGTGAAGCAACCATAGAAATCATATGGGCTTATTCATACAGGTTAAAGAAGATATTGCTACAAGAGCCGCCAAGCCATATCCAACCTCTCAGTAAGGGCATTGACGTGGGGAACCAATGGGATTCACAAACAATTTACAAGATTATGTTCTAAATACTTTGTCAGAAATCGAGAAGATCCAGTTGTAGACTGTAGTAACACACCCTGAGACACAATTTCAAAAGATAAGACATCTGGCATTTAGTGGTTTTTCAGAATCAGGTTTTCATTTTGCTACCTACTTTTCTCTTCACCTCATCTTCATCCCAAAACTGCTACAGTTTGTCTAAAACGTTCAGGTATCACACATTATATGAAACCACAGCTTCTAAAATGTACATTTCTATCAAATATCTTGTAGAAGTACAAGAACAATTTAAGTTTGACCGGCACATATAAGCATTTATCTTCTTGACTATAAACTTATTTAGCTCCAAAAAAAATGAATGAAAACACCAAAGTAAGATAAAACCCAACCCACCAACCATGTCTCTCATTTGCAAGGAAGAGTGCCACCTACAGGTTACCCCATTTTTCTACCAGTGCATAAGGGTTAAAACTTATTAAGAAAGTCCAATGCCTAAAAAATATTGAGACCGTGTATCCTCTCAAAGTGAGTAGTTAGTTTAAGGGCCTCCATCTGATTGTTGATGGTATAATTGCCCCAAAAAATAGCGGAAGGGAGTCTTCACTTATATAACAATGCCACTAAACAAAGTGCTAGCGGGGCAGAAAATAAGGTCTGCAGTCAACGTAAAGCTCATTCAAAATGTGTTCTGGAGTTCACTAATAATAAGCTGCATTCAACTTAAAGCTTATTCTATGTGTTGTGGGAGTTCTCTTAAAATAAGAAAAATAACTGCCAGGGGTATGCTTTTATAAGATCCAACAGTAGATTTTTGCACCTTATCCAACAATTTCGGCAGACATCTGGATCACACTCCCTATCAGCAGCAAAGCATGGGCATTGACGACTTCGACACTGGCTCTTGGCACAATGACATCCTCTGAAGCGGTTCTTGCAACTCTTTGGGCATCTGACGAAGAGAACGTAATTGGATTCAAGAGAAAATATCACACAAAAATGGTTTAAGGATATTTAACTGGAGGGTATTTATGAAGGATAATTGAAAAACAGAAACAAAAGGCATGAACTATTCAAGGAATAACAAAGCCAATGAGCCATATGTGGTTCTACACTACCAGTTCAATCAAATATAAGTAACATAGAATTTAAGTTAGCTCACCCGCAGTACTTCTCACAACAGGTACCATTAACAAGGCACGGACATGTTTTCCCACATGCAGTTTGGCATCCACATGGACTGTACTGTCGACAAGGCTGGTCCTTCCTTTCAGAAATCCGTTTCCTGAAAGATTGGTACCCAGCAGATTTCCATGTATACTTCAGGCGACGAACTCTTCCCTTTCTACGCAAAAATCTCGATCTTCTTCGTGCACCACTACCCTATATAAAAAATCATTCAAATTTGTTTTACAACATCATAAAACAAAATGGACAAGAATGAACAGAAAAGAACTTACCACGATCTCATAACCATCAGCTTTTAGACAGCCATCAGCAAGGTCCATCCCGTTACCATCTCGAGAGAATACCCTGTTCTCGGAACGATGCATGTAACTGAAGATCTCTGAACAGCTCTTCAAGCCACTCAAGAGGTTCCTAGCAATTAAACAACTGCATGACATACATAGTCCACCCTTAGTACATATTGTTGATATTTTATGTAACCAAGCAACTGAGCAAGTCTGTAAAATACAGTATGGTGCTACTCTAAAGGTCATATTTGCTCATCAGTATGTGAAAAGAAACGTGATGATAGAAGTTTTCATACAATTAACTTTTGGCATGAAAAAGTGGTACTAGCCAACAAAAAAAGCAATCAT
Organism: Lavandula angustifolia; assembly: GCA_028984105.1. Lineage (NCBI taxonomy): Eukaryota > Viridiplantae > Streptophyta > Magnoliopsida > Lamiales > Lamiaceae > Lavandula > Lavandula angustifolia. Next base: position 33,751,374 of record CM054805.1, on the reverse strand, counting down.
AGATGGAGTTTAACCTGTTTCGGCCAAAGATCTGGATACCCTTTTCATATAGCGCCTGTTCAAATGGTTTCCAACATTTTTTGTCAACTACTTCTAGCTTATACATATTCTCATCGACAAACTCTTCTTTCTTTAAGGTGTCGCCGCTGCTAGTCAAAGGTTGATTACTCTCGCTCTCATTTGATGCACCACTTGCCTCCTCTTCCTGAAAAGATTTGTCAAAGTCTAAAACTGTAGACTCCTTTCTTCTGGGTTTTCTAAAACTTGCAGCTTTGACTTTATGTGAAGAACTATTGTCTTCATTTTCTCGACGTTCAGAATCAGATGTTACCATTTTCTTCTGCTTTTTCTTTTTGGCAACTAAAACATTTTCAGCTATTCTCTTGCTACTTCTCTTGTCAATGCCAGATTTTCCAGCAGATGTAGTCATCAATGATGATGTGACGTCATTATTATTAGGTTTAACCTCTGACGAAGAAGCACTTTCACTCTGGCAAGATTTTGATTTCTTCCTGATAGCTGTACCTCCTTGCTTTCTCTTTTGAATTTGTGTAGATGCACCGTTAGATGGAGTGGTAGTTTTTTCTTCAAAACTTGCCTGCCTGTAGCTCAAGCCTTCCGAATCACGGACCTGAAAGTTTTAAGTTAATAAATCAGAGAACATAATAAAATGAAATAAGGATAAAATAATCTAGTTATGCATATCCATAAAACATTTACAAAAAAACAATATTAAAGGAAAGGAGAGGCTCAGAAGGAAGTGATATGGTACATATTCAGAATTGAATCTTTTTGACCTACTAGAAAAAAAATATAAAAGAGAAAATGAGCAATACCAGTAATTACTTCGCACATTAAACAGAAGGTGAAGGTTACATAATCAGATCAGATCATTATTAATAGAAAAAGAGCAAAAACAGAATACCAATCGATGGCAGCTTGGACCACATGGTTCCTTCTCTACATCTGGACATGACCATGGCAGTTGTTTCTCCACCTGAAGGGAAAAAAATCTATTAGAAAACCATCATCACCACTGGTAACAATTTTGATCCAAATTTTCTAGAGATAATGGACTTACAGGAAAGTTCAGATCCTGAGAACACCCATGTAGTCTGCAGTCAAAAACCTGCCACACAAGAGATAATAGATTAAAATTAATTGTTAGTTACTGAAAAGAAAAAGGAAATAAAAGGACTAATATTTCTTGCTTACTAGGCAACGACGGCAAAACAGGTTATCAAATGAATCCAGAGCAGCATCAAGATCTTTATCAATATAGGGATTAACAAAGCCTTCAACATTCCCATAGTTTACAAGAGACTTAACATTGTCAAACTTGATATGATCTTCAAATCTTGCCTGTATAAGATGTTCTATGGTGGTTTATCTCTGTAAAGCCAGCAAAACACGAATGGGAAACAGCTGGACCAGAGTTCTCACTATGACCAGTTCTTTTTCTTATTCAGATAATAATGTAGCAGAAATGCCAACATGGACGATTAAGATATGCACATGGTCAACCATCAGCAATTGAAGTGCATACCTTGAGTTCACAAGATTTTCTAGATAGAAACTGGGCTAACAAATCCAACGTTGTATCAGAAAACCCCACTTCTTTGATGGTCATTCTGGTAAGTAGAAAAAAACAAAAAGTTGTTATTCCTATAGATTTCCAGCTCCACCCAATTTCAAACAAGGGAAAACCAGTAGAACAGGCATTCGAGGTTAGACATTCTCTCCTCCAGGATTAAGCATAAAGTAAACCACAAACTGGACTTTGCTTGGTTACAAGAAGAGCATAAAGATAACAAATCCTAAGATATGATGCAAAAATTTGAAAAGGGGTGTTCATCAGTGCAATTCAATAAATGGAGTAATGAAAATAGAATGTAATAGAAAAATCAGCATGTAAAACTGTCAGTTATCCATCACTTAACTCTACCATTCTACCTAGCACATAAAAAATTATGGAGAAGAACAAAACTTCACAGCTTCTACCTTGCTGACAAAATACCTCCTTTGATCAGTGTTATGACAGATAAACTATTCAGTAATAAGGAAGAAAAAGCACTAGCTAAATATGGAGAAAAGGATGCAAGATCATTTAGCTAAAGTTATTTTGGCAAATACTAAACTCATGCTCTCCAACAATCCAGAGATATATACAAGATGCATTTAACAAAAGCTATGTAGGCCAGTCATAACAAGAGACACAACAAGGTGATGGAAGAGATGGGCACCACTTTGAACAGAAAAAACAATTATAAGCATAAAAAATGTGGAAGGCCACAATGAGTTTACAAAATTCTGCAGCAAATAAACTAACCGCAAGATATAATCTTCAAACTCAACAAACTCTTTTTTTTCTTCTTCATCATCAGCCGCTTCTTCTTCACTATCACTACAAATTAGAGCTTCACCACCATTCTGATCATAATAAATACGCCTTCTGCCAACCACAGATTGATCCTCTGTCATTCTTTGGTTTCTGCACAAACAACCAGTTCAAATTAAATAACACATTAGAGAATTAAAACAACAATAGGATATCAAAGAAACCAGAAACGAACATGAATCGAGAGATTCAATAAATAATGGCGGCCAGATGAAGGGTTTACCACAAAAAAGGAGAAAGCATCTTAGAGAGTATATTTTTTTCCAAATATCAGAAGAAAAAATTCTAGAGCCAAGCTTGAATCAAATCCACAGATTTTTAGAACTGAAAGAGCTACGTCAAATTTATAGGATGTGTGTCACTCTCACTTCAGTAATTAAATGATGTTTTGTACAACCCCAAAGACTTTTTAACAAAAAAGCATAGAGATATATAGCTTCAGTTACTAGAGGCATGAAATCAGAAGCATCAAAGCTGAAGCAGAGAATTGTTTGTTAGGGAAGCATGATGATATTACATTTTTTCCACCGTTCACAAAACCATATTGCTCACCTATCTAAAAATATCCATGTTGTATATGGTGGCAATTTTTTCACTTCCGGCAGCTTAATTGGTCGGACAGCATTCTTCACAGCAATACTTGATCCCAAAAGAATTGCTGAAGGGGCATATCCATCTTCTTGGGAGCTACTACTTTCATTATCTCCATTGCTTGTGCCAATGCCATTATGCATATCAAGTGCATCTTTCTGTCTCTTTGCCAGCAAATCTACACCTCCGTCACCACAAATAATCTTAAAGTTCCTTCTTTCCATACATAGCTTATACATATTTTTTGTAACATCAAGCACTTTTTCACCATTTTCTTCCATCCGTTTCTGCTAGGCCAAAGAAAGAACAAATAGGATTTTAAGATATTAACATGAACTTAGCAATCATCAATGATTAGAGAAAATGCATTTCATGAGTGAACCTTTATGTAGGCACAGCGGTCAGATGCAACTTGTTTCTTTAAGGATTCAATAACATCCAACACTTCCCGTGCTGATGAATTCTTTACATCGTGGGCAACTATCTGTCCAATCTACAAAAAATCCAACAAGGATCTATTATCAAAGACCCAATTTGGGCAGGAGTACGAGGTATATGTATATATATATATATACACACACACACACATATAGATAGAGAGAGGTTATGCTTTTAAATTAAAGTTGGCACATAAACAAAACAAGTCTTTTAATGATACATTCTACACAGCCTATGCAATGAGACAAATTTGAGCAAGGAACCAGGTACAGATTTAAACATACAACAACTACAAGACTTCAAAATTAATTGCTCAGCATTTGAACGTCTGCCAGGTGGCATGGTATACACTATGGAGACAGTAATCATTCGAAAGTCTTACATTTTCATCAAATAAATATTTTTCCTAATCAAGCAACTCCAAGTAAAATGAAATGGATTTCAGAGTAAATGCTGCCCATAAACCCCCCACAAGAACAAATTTTGTGCAATCAGATTATCCTACGGCACAAGAATCTCCACAACATTCTGCTAAAACCCCTAATCAAAAGCTTCTACGTGCACACTACTAGACCATTTTCTTACAAGATATAAAAACAGGAAAATGTGAACTGAGGTCAAAATACTAAATTAAACTCCTTAGAACTGTCCATCATCAAAAAAATGATTCTCCTCAAATCAGCATAGGCCAGAGCTAAAACGCTTCGGATATCAAAACCACAATGTACATTCCTATCATTACAGTGACATACACAAACACAAATACACAAAAAGGAAGAATTTTGCAGAGCGAATCTCATCACCGCAAAATGCAACCAGAACAACCCATGAGAGAAACAAACAAAAGAGAGTCGATTGGGAGGAATTACAGGCGGGTATGATCCGGAGGCGGAGGGGGAGGCCTTGGGCGCCGACATTGCCGGAGGACGAGCAGATAAGACGGCGATCCAGCAATGGAGGTCGGATTGCAGATCAGAGTCATGCAAAAAAGGGGGGAGTTGGGTGGAATTGCCGATTTGGCGCTTGGAATTTGAAAACCCTAAAAATGGATAGTGAGGAGGTGGCGGATGTGGTGGGCCTGGGGAGAGGGGCGCTTTTCAGCCTTGGTCTCTTCCCCTTTTCTTGTACCTCGCCCTTTTACTTTTCTTCGCCTTCGCGGCGGTTTTATTTCGATTCACGATATTTTATTAGCCTGTCAGTCCAGCCTTGCCGCAGCAATAATGCCAAGAAAAAAGTTACTGATTTAACCACTTATTTAGAGTGGGACTTTATTGCCTCTCAAATCGAATCTTTTTCTAAATTAGTAATTGATCTCAATTATTAGGTTATAATTTATTTCATTATCTTATAGTATTAATTAATTACTTTTCACATTACTTTATTATTATCCTGTGGTCGCATCTCGGGCATTTTCTCGTTTCATATTCCATATGATATTTTCTGGCTAGCTACAGCAGCCTCTCTCTCTCTGCATGGTTATATTTTTTTTCATGGATAGTGGGATTGCGGTGTCTTTCTTCCTCGTCTTTTTCTGACGTCTAAATCTTTCCGAAACATCAGCTTATGAAAGCGAACAAGAGAACTGAACTTAAAAATTGGGAAACTTAATTGATTTTACATAATCTAATTACACAGATTGATCAATTATTAAATCAAGAATCAAATCTTCTCGAAATATATAATCAATTACAATCAGGAATCGAACCAACATTATAATCAGATTGATCAATTATTAAATCAAGAATCAAATCTTCTCGAAACATACAATCAATTAATCAAACCAACATTATAATGATATCTAGAGGTCTTTGTCTCGACCAGATATTAAAGAAAATATTTGAACTAGATTGGCTGGAGCTTCCCAGCAAGTGAGAATCTCCTCCAAAAAAAGGCGTATGCCGCTTGTATTGCGGCAAGCACACGGTATTCTTTAGTAAAAGGCGAAAGAATAATTCGCTATGTGCTTACCGCGCGGCTTCGTGCATTCAGATATGAAGGGAAGTCTGTTTATATCGAGCTATGTTGTCCTCTGGTCTGCCTTAATTTTCGATGTGGGATGCGCGGATTTCGTTTTTCCCATTTTACTTTATAAATACAAAAATGGCCTTCATTATTTCTACCTCATCAAGGATAACTGAGATTTGAGAGCGGCACAGCATTTGATTAGTAAATTGTTGGGGAATTAAACGATGCAACAATTCTTAAATGAGTTATTCTACTGACCAAAAGATAATTACAAGATTACATTATAATCAAATTATTATTTATCGTGATAGTTTCGGCCAAGTATAGGGTTTAGCGAGTATGAACTTTTCCTGACATGATCCAAATGGAAGCAAAATTGGGCAATAAGGAGAAAACAAAAGAAAATAAATAAATAAAACGATTCTAAAATAAAGGACTAGGAATTACCACAAAAAATAACTGTACATATTTTTTTCACAGCGAGCAGTCAATATTTGTGCAAAAACAAAACAACAAACTGAAGCTCATTCTTTGATGGCGACATCCATTTTTCTGGTCTGCAAACTGAACATGTAAGCTATATCAGCAGCCGTGCTGCATTCTTCCGGCTTTCTGTCCGTTACGGTTCGCACAAATCGAGGAAATCTGACCGAAACACCACGGGACGGATGAAGTAAACCAAATGCAGCATGATGAACAGATGAGATCGTCAAGTCTGCGCCCTTTATCTGCCACACGACTTCCGGCGAAAACCACACGGTTGGCACCTCTGCTGTTCGATAGTAGGGTGGTTTCTTCAACAGAATTCTGTCCCCACTAAAGAAGTCTTTCATCTGCAGATATTTTAATCACTAGTTATATATATGAATGGATTCTTATACCGGATGATTTCTCAGATCAACAGATTTACACCACATCAGACTTAAACCAAAATGCTACTTATGCCTCTCTTTATAGCACCTCAAGTGGTGGCAAAGGAGACGCAGAATCTGATTCGACAGGGATGAATAAAACATACGCCAATGAACTTCCAAATACAAGAGTTTTTTTTTTTTTTTTTGCCATACCTCTCTATAGAAAGCATCTGAGAATCCTGACATGACTCGGCAGACACTCTGGAATTCTTCGGTATCAGGATTGTAGCAGGCCATTAGGAAGGGGCTGAACCTGGAATATTACCAGTAATTAAAAATGCAGTTTATGAAATAAAGATTCCGAGGAAGACAGAAAGAAAACTAATTCAACCACACTAAAAATGTACCTCCAGATTTCTTTCTTTTTTCATACCCCCACTTAGATTAGCATCGAAATCATAAACCACAATCATACCATTGCAAATGTGTTAATATTTAACTGCAGTTGTCATGAAATTTTAACGAGAGAAATTATAGATAGTATTATTTACCATCCTGCTTTTCTTCCATTTCCATGCCAAGCACCAATTGGAACCAAGTCCAAGGAATCACTAAGCCCTTCAACATAATCTCTTTTGACCTGCAAAAGAGAAAAGATGGCTCGCTGAGTAAAGCCTTCTACAACTCTTTGTAATTCTAAAACAATGTTTTCAACACATAAAACACCTTCAACCAGGCATCAGAACGCTTTGATGGAGCATAACCAGAATCAACATCAAGAGATTTAACCATAATCCCTTCACATGAGGAGGAAAGGGCGTCGTTGAGGAAGCTGCTCATCCTATTCGCTGTAGTTTCATTATTTAAATCAGCATCTTCTTGCTCCACCTAAAAGAGCTTGGTGAGTTCAAAGCAATTGTGAAACATATCGACATCATTAATCAAAGTAACAGAAGAACTCACAGTCATTTCTTTAGCATATTCGAAATAACCTGGCCTCTCTTGACCAAATAAATCCTTCAAATCTGATTCTCCAAAGAAAATGCAAAATCAAGCTACAAACTAATACGATGGCACGTAAAATTTCATCCAGTGCAACAGTAAAAAAGTCAAATAAAGGGGAAGTCCATACATCTCCGTCTCGCACGTAAGGGAAGATCCAACAACCTGCATTTAAATTTTTCCATAGGCTGAGAAGTTCTCAAACGAATAAGACACAATGAAAGGAAATCACAAACAAACTGTAAAGTGAGGTTCTGACATCCCTATGACCGTTCAATGAATATTTAAACTAGGTAAGATCATCATATGTATTTTTTCCTTTATTTCTGTTTTTTTTTTTAAATATTTCTTACACTGTTGGGAAGGTGGGGTGTTGTGTGTGTGGTGGAGGAGGGGAGGGGCAGGGGGGTGGGGGTGCATTCTGTAAAGAGCTGCAACACTTACTGCTCTCCACTTGCAAACATGATGTCGAAAACAAAAACGCCTATGTCAACCTGCATAAACAGAAGAGTATAATAGCTTTCCCCCAACAATAACGGGCTTAAGCTCAGGATTACAAACTTAGCAGCAAAAGCAACTGGAACAGGTAATAAAGATTGCCAGTAACAGTTCCCGCTTAGCATAGTGTTTAACGCCAAAGAAAGATATTCATGTAATGCGATATAGTGGTTACCCAAAATTCATAGCCTAACAAACCAAACACTTACAAAATTAAACTTTTTGGATGCAAGGAGCATATCAAGCCAAAAAAAAATCCATATTTGTTTGACATAAAAAATGACATTGCTGAACCTTGATTTTATCTATGTCAATCGCAGTATCCTTACTCCCTCTTTCCCTGGTAGATAGCTCTTGAAATGCCCTTATCCTCTGACCATTCTTCCGATCAATTGCAACCACCTGAAATCGAAATAACATGATGCTATCTTAGTGTAATTCAAGGTCCCAGTAAATCTAAAAATAAGCAACAAATATATGAATTTTGTAAATTGTTAATTAACACTTTGGAGCATTCGAAATAATAACTAAATCGGAAAATAAAGAGAAGGAAGAGAAAGACTGACTTCGGCATCCAAAATAAATGTTGCAGCTGCATGCGCACAGGAGTCTATGACTATGTCAACTAAATCAGGGAATCTCGATGTGGTTTCATCGCCATTTCTAGAGAAAATACGTATAGAACCATCTTCTAATCTGTGAATCTGAGCACGTTGGCCATCATACCTAGAAAACACAAGGAAATCAAATTGGTTAGCCACTGATAAATTGAATTCCATTGAAGATTTCGACTATGCTACCAAGAATCATGAGGAGAATGGGTTCTCTTGTGCAAATATCATACAACTTGGAAACAAACTGAGGCCAAAACTTGGAAAAACAGAACATCTGGTTGTTCTTGAGTCTTAATGAACCAAATATACGACACACCAACTGAATTGATAACAATTGTATTCAACAAACTAACTTGGCCCCAAAAATGTCAGAAACACATAAACTCCCTAAAGAAGAAGCTGTTCTTTCTGAACGCCATTACCAAAATTTCTGAAGTAAGCACTAAATAGCAGCAGCTCAGTAGTGGGTGAAGGTAGTAGCTTTTGTAGCAGGCATCTGAAAATGTTTTCAGTTCAATGCGATGGCCACAAACTTTAAACACCATTTGAGAATTAGGCACATGAGAATTCAAACTGAGTACTAGTATATGAAACTACAAGAGCAACTGGGGATTCCAAATCAGCATTGAAAATTGTCACAAATACAACTAAACTACACAAAACCAAATACTGTAAATAAGGATTAGAACTCACTTATATTCACATGTGAAAGCCTTGTTTTGGAATATCTTCAGCACCTCTGGCACTCCATTAGTAATTCTGAGACAAGATGCCCAATAATATTAATAAGCAGACAGATGTTTGAATAATCTGTTTTACATTGAACACAAAGGAAGTCGCCATCATACTTAGCAAGCATTGGCTTGACTGGTATGCCTGGAACCATAGTCATGTCTGATGATGAAAATTGGATCCCTTTATCCATCAGAGATGGGATGAGTAAATCCTGAAAGGGAAAGTACAACCCACCAAAATATCTCAATCATGAACAACTCTGTATGTAGCTACCAAGCGGTAGTAACAATGTATGTCTGTGTGACTGAGTCCAAATAGAAAGACTACGGAACTATAAACAGCAAGAGAGTCCACCAAAAACTAGGCAGTGATGACAAATTACATGCCTTAACAATTGAATACATTTATGGTTCAGAATGATTGATTTCAGAGGAAAGACCACGTTCAGAGTAGATAATGTAGAAGTATAACATTTGCACAAGTATATATAAATGATAGATCAAACAATCTACAAGCTGAAATCCAAATCCTGCAAGAGAAAGACTCAAGAAGATCAAATAATCATTAAGGGAAAAGGGGCAAGCAAGCGAAAGTCCCAAGGAGAGATGCTTTAGAGAAAGAAGTAAGCCAGATAAGAATATATTAAATGTCTTTCCCATGAAAATCTTTCAGCAGTAAAATAACTGAGATATGAACTTGACATTCTCACATATTTCCACTAATACCTAAGCATCTTACCATTTAGCTGAAGTTCAACTAAAAATGGGATATAAGCAGTTTAAGATTCCATTTGTTCCACAGACTTCCAACCTTATGCAGATAAAAACAACCAACAAGGACGAGGCAGGATGATGAAATCAGAACTTACCAAGTTTGGAACTCTGTTGTATGCTTCAACTACAGCACTTGAGAGGAGCTATCAAAAACAAAGAAACAAAGACGGATTAAGAAAAAACTGCAGCATTATATTCATTTAATGGGTGATTCAACAAAAGCAGGATATCTAATAGGATAGAAATTGCAAAAGTAGATGTCATGTGCGGCACCTTTACAGAAACTCAAACCAGACGAACCTGAATGTCTTCCTTCAAGTTTTCAGGTGATCCTTCATCATTCATCACAATGGCCTGAGCTAAAGCAGGAAGAATAGTTCGCATCATAGCTCCAATTCTTAAGTTCCGAACCTATAAAATGTTGTTATTAGCACGGTGTCATGTACAACCATGACTATAAAAGAGGTAAAACAAACTAGGGGGGGCTCAGAATACTTCCACATGCGTAATATATAGTCACCAGAAGCCCAGAAGAATTATGCATATTGTCAAACTCCAAGAGAATAAAGACACAAGTCCACTTAAAACATAGAATGTAGCCGCCTCTTATATCCTTATGTCCTCTCTGTTCTCAGATTCAGTAGAGAACCAGAAGTATCTCATCATCTTTTCAGCCAAGAGGTATCGAATCTTAAGAAACACATCCTTGTAACTCCTTTCTTTTATATCTTTTATAACAATCAATTCTTTTTGCAAATGATCTCTTTTCCCTGTAATTGCTAAAGATTCTTTTTCTGTAGCCTTAATTGTCATTAAAGAATAATTGAATTACTTGCATAAATAAGCAGAATGTAACTTTTACCATACCAAAGTTCTGACAAGAAATTTCATCTCCTTCTCTCTACATGAGCACATGAGATGCACAATGAGGCTTTTCTTCCTGTTTGTACTGCCACTACCTGTTTGTACACTGACAAAATCCATGTAAAGGTTGAAGATGCTTATAGAACATAAATGAGAAGATAAAATCATAGTTCACTTTCAGATGGAACACATTATTTTTTGACTGAAAAATCAGTTTCAATGCAAATTCTCCATGGGATTTCAAAATATCATTGTTCAAAAGTAAACTTCCTGGTCTTATGAATGTTACTCTAACGCACGTGAACCACAATTCCAACTCATGGAAAGTAACTGAAGATCTTGTTTGAGGGAACATGATTGCATCATTTCTACATATAAGTTCCATAATTAGGATAAGCATACCTTATCTTTTGAAGGGTAGAATACACTTGTTGAATTGTAAGCGCTGGGGGAGGAGCAAGCAATGATTGTGTTTGCCGGCAAAGCTGAGCAACATCACCTGATAAAATACATATTATTTACAACAACGCAAACCCACCAGTACCGTGGAGGAGATTTTTACATGAGGAGAAAGAAAAGGTTTTCAAAATTATATTTATACCAAGATCACCAAGGCTATCATAAAGATTCTTTATTTTCAATTTGTTGGTCCCGCAAGATTCTTCTAGGGCAGCAATAACAATGCCACCGCCAATATTCAGTTCCTACAGCACCACATATGGACCAAAGTGATCGAGAATAGATATGGGATATGTAATATAAATTAGCTATACAAACAGGGGATTAAATAAAAAAGGATGAGAGGAAGTTTATCCTCATAAGATTAAAGTTTTCCAGCTTTTGCATTTGTATTAAATTCTTCCAGTTCAAGGATCTATACAACAATATAGAAAGAATGTAAGGAAAAACAAGGTTGAATAAAAGAATACCGTATTTTCATGCTCAGGAGCAATCCTATTTGTGCACAAATACATAGCAGGAAGCACATCCTCAGGTGAAAGGACCAATAGACTACACAATGAAGAATAATGGACAGCATGACGAAATAAGGCTCAGCTCGAGTTGTTGGAGAGCAAAGTAATGTGAATTCATATAATAACATTCTTTCGTAGAAGAAAAGGCAAATACCAAGGCAACAAACCTCCTAAACATATTACATAGCATGGACGTAGCTTTTATCTTGCCCTTTTCTTCTTTGACCAAATCAAAAGTGCGTGCTATGTGAATATATGGAGCAGGCTCTCCTTTCCTCCAGCATGCTGGATAAAATTATCAGCCTTAATAAAAGCATGCTATATAAGTATATGAAAGTTTCACAATGAGATGACCCTAGACTCACCGTGTTCAATAGGTGAGTATCGGTCAGGTGGCAGAGATACATAATCTACATAAAGACTATTCTTTGATAGAGTAGGAAATACAATATCAGACTTGATTTCAAGATTGTTTCTCTCAGATTGTTCAGAGTCACCGTCCATGGAACAGAGTCCACTGGTACACTCAGACTCTTTGAAGTTGCAACTGCCCAGCAAATTGTCTTTCATGCTATCAGCAGGACTAGCTTTATCGTTGTAATATGTTTCCAGAGCCATATTTACGTCCCCTTTGGTCTTCTCAAGAATTGCAGCAGCATAGTTTCTTAATGATTCCCCACCATTCACAATCTGAATAAACTGATTCACCTCTTCTTCGTACAACTCAGTAGCCTCAGTATGACTCTTTTTTGTATAATCAGAACAATTATTAATCACAACTTCAACTTTACTACCTTCAGAGACCACAGGCGATTTTTTGTTAAAAAACTTAGTTATAGAATGCTGCTTTGAATCAGGTGTATTCCTGGTTGTATCTACTCTTGCTTTCTTTTTTCCCTTGCTATCAAGGTTTACCTTCCTTTTCCCTGGGGATTTTGCAGTCTTCTTTGTAATCATAGAACTAGATAATTTAAAGCTCTGACTGAGAGAAATATTCTCGGAGTTACTGGTCCCGACCGAGGCAGCTTTGATAGGCAAAGTTGTTTGATGTTCTGCACCTTCATCAGAAGCACATGAGGCTAATATACCAGGAAGGACCTGTTCATGAAACTCTGTTTCGTGTTCAAAAAAATTAGAAACTGCTTCAACAACATTTCCACCTGAACTGCCAAATAAATCCAACATCTGAGACAGGGTGACCCAACTGGGCAAGCAGTCTCGAAGCTCCTTCAAAGCTTTCTCCAAACTATCTTTTCTAATATCTTCTGAATCATGCTGTGCATTTTCCTCTTGAGGATATGGAGATATCCTATCACTCTCTTTATCAACATCACTAGAGCAATGTGATGCAGATAAAGGGACCTCCTTATTTGGGATTATATCATTAGACCTGAAAGGGGAATCCTTCCCTACATCCCCTGCCTTTGTCCCACTGCGAAGAAAACCCATCAAGAATTCCTGCTTGATGGCCATTTCATCAACCAACCCTGAAAAATGTTTTTGCATTGCATTGGCATGTTTGCTATCAATCTTTTCAACATCAGCGCCAACTGTGGGAATAACGCGCTTTGGCTTCAAAAGCTTCACATATTCTCTAAGCTCCTCATAGTTTGAATGCTCACTATATGGAACAAGATGAATCTCAAATGAGTCCTTAGTTCTTACTGAAAACTTATTATGCTTGACTTCATACGTCCACCCAGTGGGAACAAAACCAACAACCTTTGAATAACCTCTCTCACTCATAATCTCGCCAATCTTACCAAAATTAGGTCTAAAATATGGCCAAGTCTCACCCAAAACGTTCCAACCAACCACATGAACATCGCTCTCCGACTCATCCAGCGTAAACACTCCACTCTCTCCCAATCCTATCGCACGCAAAACTGCCATCTTCCTCTCATTCACATGAATCTTCCTCTTACACCTCCGTGAAATCTCCACCAAAATCCTCTCTTTCCCAATAACATAAGTAGCAACCAAAAACAACACATTATTCACCGTTGAACCCGCATTCTCAACCCTAAGCCTCTCAATCACCCCAACAATATAATCAATCGACTCCTCCTGACTCGGAAACGCAAACTTAGGATTGCAATACGTTGTATCGAGAAACACGGCATCAGCACCAATAAACTCAGAAAGAACACTTTCCTTCTTCATTTCCTCACAATACCTAAAATCACCAGTATGCACATACTTCTCAAAACTAACAACACTACTACTACCTGCAGCGCCGTCACAGCTAGCCGGCACCTTGAACAAGAACTGAACTGCGCCGGGACAGTGGTTGGCGTCGACGAGCCAAACTTCCGAGCCATCGATTAACACTCTTTGGGCCAGAGGCAACGGGAAAATAAATTGTTGGGGAATTTTCAGAATTTGGTGTAGGAGAGTGGCCGTGGTGGCGGAGCAATAAATTATTCCTGCGGTCCACTGCGCCGAGAGGCCGGTGTAGTGATCGGAGTGGAAGTGGGAGAGGAAGTAGGAGACGGAGAAATTGGGGTCTGCATGTTTGAATCCGTCGACGATGAAGCGAGTGCGCGGAATGAGTTTGGAACAAGGGAGCGAGGCGGGGAGAGTGGTGACGGGGCTAGTAGGTGGCGGCTGGCGCGGCAGCGAGAGGGAGGAGAGGGCGGCGGAGTGGAGGGTAGCGGTGGTTAAGTTTAGCGGTTCGGACATTGGTTCGCGCGGCTTTCCGCCGATCTCCACAAAGCGTAATTACTGCGGTTTCTTCTCTTCTTGATATATACGCTCAACCTAAAAGCTTACAAACTTAATAAGTTCAACATTTATAAATTAGTCTAGAGATTTAATTCCATCGTCTAAGATTTATTTATAAATTATTATTATATGTTATTTTAGGGATTATCAACTATGATATGTTTAACTAACTTTATTCTAATAAATCTTTATAAATAAGATAATAGATTTATTACTCACCTCGTGGTAATATTATAATGTTTGTAAATAAATTAAAATATGAAAGTTAAATTCCGACAAGCCAGTGACATTCCGGAACTGAGAAGTCATTTCCCATGGAAAACATAGAATTATCAAAGCGGCAAAAGCAAGACCGGACAAGGGATGAACTCCGCCAACAGATTCGCATCGACGTGCTTGGAGTGGATGGCCTCCATGCTCATAACCACCAGATCCATATTCATTTCATCAGCAACCTCTCCAATAATGGCCGTCGGCTTGTTTCCCTTCTCCCAGCCTCTCCAACAGCTTAAATTCTTGAAAACCGCCTGTATCATTTCAACGTAAACAAATCGAGCAACGATTTTATTCAGAATTCATCTATGGAGATGGTGCATCTGTAGCAAACAGCGGTCTCCACCAAAAGAGGTTGACAATGGAAAGTATGGGTTGTTTGGAGAAACTGACCTTCAGATAAATGCCAACGAATACTAGCTAGTTGAGTTTCGTGCTCTGGCAGCGTTTCCCTCTCCTTTTCATCAATAACTGCAAAGAACATTAAGTTCTATAGTTCTTGAATCTGGCATCAAAAGGTTCTGCAGCATGTAAGGTCTCCCCCAACCCCAACCCACCGTTAGTTTTACGGTAATCAGGATAGGAAAATATGGAGTCGTTTACTGTACCTACAACTGTTATTTCAGCACCATATTTCTTCGCCAAAGCAGCAGTTGTTGATGCCGCCTGTTAAAACAAAACTAGTTCAGTATAACCACAAACACATTACATAATTATAGGATAAGCACTAAGCTGCAAATAGCTTTTATCCAACAATTTAAGCCAGCGGAATGGGGGATCTAGCATGAAAAAAACTTACTTCATCACATGGCCCAATAGATGTCGTAATACCGGAAATGCTGAACCAGTAAATTTTTTTGATTTTTTACAATGAAATATCTTGCAAATTAGTTTGGCAAAAGAATGGAACTTGAAATGAAATTTCTTCTTAGTGAAGACAATCCAGCAACTATGGCGGTTGATTGGTGAAGCAGTTCAAGAAATGTAACTGAAGTGAGACTACAGAGCACTTAGGCAGATGATTATTAACTGAGGGAAACAACAAATTGTAGACAAAAGATGTATGCAAGGGACAAAGGGCTCTACCACATACGCATGGTATAAGCAAGCATCCAGGTAACTAATGTTAAAAAAATTGGGAGCACTAATGTGCAACTTAATAAGGATCATTTGCATCTTAAAGTTTGGACAGAGTTGCCAGAAACCTCAGAGAATACACCTGCATACATTGGGGGCCATATGCAATAACAATTTTCTTAAAATGACAGAAAAAACATACCTGCTTCGTTCCATCAGTAAGATAAGGATTACGATCTATGACTGGAAGTAGCAACTGCTTGAACCCAGTAAAGGCATCTGCGAGAGGAATGGCTTCTGATTTGTTTGGCGTAGAATTCACTGAAGGATAAAGAGAACCAAGAAAACATCAGAAAGAACCAAGAGAACATCAGAAATCGTAACACATACTGGTACATTGATGTAAATAAAGTATCAAACACAGTTATGGGTCGTTCCACTCTTAAATTCATTAGACGAACTCTCATACATATACATATATTTGGTTACAGATGACTAGATTCAGCGATTGCGAAATCAAAATCCAATTAATTTGTTAAATTAACCAAGCTCCACCAACTTTGCATCTAACATATGAAATGTTCCAAAGGGGTGAAAATGAATGCAATTCAACTTTGGCTCACATACTCTTGAGCTTGTTCCATTTGAATGTTCTTATTAACCTAAACTAGTATCGTTGTGATTATGCAATATTGATTCCTGACTAACTCTTGCTGTAGAGAACTTACAAGACATACATACTGGTTCAGCTTACTTAAATCACTCCATCACTAATAAAAGTCAAGCATAGTTCCATGAAGCAATTATTTCACATATGCTTCTGCGAATTCCTAGCACTCGCCCCACTATACAGAAGAGTGAATACAACTTAACATCAACAACAACTCGACCAAGCAACTATTACTTGTTATCACGGGAATATCCCGTGTTTGTGCCAGACACTCCCTCAATTTTGGAGAAGTGAACAAAGGTGGCAACGATAATCTAACTTGAATACATAAACTGAAGGCAATGGAAACATTCAACTTTCAAATTATCAGCAGAAATGGAACAATCCCATACTGCATCAACTACTTAACATAGCATCACAATCAAGTAATAAAAACTTTAATGTATCAAAAAAAAAACAGAATAACTGAAGATAGCCTAAGCAAAATGCAAATTACCTTGAAACAGTGAGGTTCTTGAGGGTTGGGAAGAAACGCAGAAATTGCAAGGTCTGAGGCGCCGCGAAGGGGGGAAAGAGAGAACTGAAAGCAGTGGTGCCGGAGCAGATGCAGCGGTGAAGAGGAGCTCCGCAGTTTCCGGCGGGTGAGCGAGCGAGCAGCGGGCGACAGCCATGGAAGAAGATTCAAGAAATGGTGGGGATTTGGGGGTTACGACTGCCAAGATACTACTAGAAAGTGCAACAATATGATTGAGAATTCGAGATTGGGATATGTTTTGCTCGCCATTATTTTTTACGGAAATTGGATGGGCCAGTGTCACATAAATTATTTTAATGATGTTGTAGATAAGTTCAATTTTTATTTTATTAATTGTCACATATTGCTACCTTTGTAGCTTATATCTTCAATGTGAAGTACGAGACTTATAGTAGAACATTTATAATTTAATATTCATTAAATTAATAAATTTTTTTAATATAATTTTTTTTCTAGATTGTGATTTGGGTTAATGTAAAAAATCAATAAGTTCGATAAGATAATAAAATAATGATTTTTAGAGAACTCTAAATTAATAATCATTTAAAATTATCAATAATATTAAGATAATTTTGTGAAATATGATTATAGTTGTCTATTTTTTCTTAAAACTCAAATTAATTAAATATCATCTCTAACTTTTTGTAATTGCATAATAAAATTCTAGTGTTGTTTTATCGAACTGTACCATAAAATTGTGAAGAATCCTAGATGCAATAAGTACTTCATTGTGCATAAATGGTTCCAAAATAAATTGTATTATCTTCGGTGTTTTCTACTATTGGTTGTCAATGAATGTTAACCATAACATTTCTCTTAACAAATTAATACTCCATTCATCCCGCTATTCTTGTCTTAGTAGTTTCCAACGCAAAGTTTAAAAAAGTGGGTGAAAAGTGTGTTAAAATCTGGTAGGGTCCACTATTTAACTGATTGTGGTCCGCAAGTTGTTTCTTTTTTTGAGACGAAGACAAAGAATTGCAAGATGGAAGAAGTATAATTCATTGTCTCTAAATATTAAATAGTAAAATGACATTAAATATGATATATAGATATACTTATAACTTCTTATATTTATCTAATTAAAATTCGATTTCGTTGAAGTTCGAAAAAACTCTCTAAATTAATAAATATAAAATAATAAAATCTATAATTTTAACAATATTAATTTATAGAGGTTTAATTGTATCAGGTAATCAATTCGACAGAGGATCAATTTTCCTATTGTCATAGACATACAAAATAAGTATCGCATGAAGTATCTAAAGCACACTATTCAAATGTGAAAATTAAATGTATTGTGAATTTTAACCATAAATTTTCCTAGGAGCAACAAAACATGACATGTTCCATAATATATAAAATTATTTGTCTCTTGAGACTACGAATAACCGTGACCATCTAAATACCCAACCAATCCAATCATTATAATATTTAATTAATTTCTCTCTCCTCTTTATACTTCATTTTACTTTCAATCCAACCATCTCTACTTTTTATCATTTATCCCTAACCACTCAACCATGCCTCACCAACTATATTTTTTATATATTATAATTATTTAATATTAATATTATTATATATTAATAATTAATTATTTAAATTTAAAGGCGTAAAAATTAACTGAAATTGTAGAAAAAATTATAAAGCTCGAAATCGTACAAACTAAAATATAGGGAACATAGGACAATAATTGAAAGACGAAATTAAAACAACGAAAAACTAAAATTACAAACAACAAAGTAAATAAAATTCAGTTATCATCGTCGAATTTACGCCAAATATGCTCGATCAATTGGAGGGGTGTTTTGGATGGAATTTTGTGAAAATTGTGAATTGAATTGAAACATCGGTGATGCGAATTCATCGGAATTTTGAAAATTTTCGTAACTGGGATAGTAATCTTGAGAGTAAGGAAAATTTGGGGAATGAGAAAAGTTGTTATTATATGGATCCATGATAATTAAAAGAGAGATTGAAATTTGTAGTAAATAATAAATTGAGAGAAAATAAAGGTTTTTAAGATGTGAAAAGTATAGCAATATTGGACTCTATTTATAGAGAATGAAAAATCATGAATTTTGGTATAATTTTTATTTATTTTTATAATATACTCCCTCCGTTCCGCTATTTATGTCCCAATTGACTTCGGCACGGAGATTAAGAAACTTTGTTTAGAAAGTTTAATTGTGTTGGGAAGATAGATTAACAACTTAAAATATTCATTTATATTCTTATAAGATGTGTGCACAAATTTCGAGAAGAAGATGTAGGAGAGAGAGTGCTAATTCCACCTAAATTTATTATAGCATGGTTGAGATACATTAAATTTTTTTTATTTTTTTTAAACATTTTGTTTATTAAGAAATAATGTAATCTTTTAAAAAAGTTCATAAAATATAAATTCTGAAACAAAAAAAAAACAGAGGAGCAAAGACTCACCCGAGAACTCAAGATGCAGTTATTTCAAAGACTCAGCCGAGAACAAGTGCACAAATCTGCATTACATAATTCCCTCCAAAATTTCCCTGTAAGTACACAGAAGCCGAGAGTGTAATCATCATTTAAGTACACAAAATTTCCCTCCAAAATCAGAATTACATATACAATTATAGTTTGGGGAGAGTGTAATTCGAATTTCCCTCCATTACAAATCTGCAAAGACAAATCTGCATTACAAATGTTTATAAATAGCCAACAAGTACTACTAGAACTTCAATTTTCATACATGTTCAAAACATAAAAATCCACAAAATGAGAGAGCAGAGGAGTAAAAATCTAACTGACGACGAGCGTATGTGAATCGTGCATTTCCTTCTGCGGAACAATAAGAACGGGAAGATTGACAAAGGTAAAAGAAGTGAAGTAGCATCCACGTACAACGTCTCTCCAAGGACAGTGAATCGGCTATGGGCGGCTGCAAGAAAACAACAGAAAAATAGGCAAGTAATATGTGTAAAGAGCAACAAACCAGGAGCACCAAGGAGAAAGATAGTTCATCTAAATCTAGAGTTGATTGAGAATTTGGAATTACAAAAAAGGGCTACTATTAGAAAGCTTGCAGCTGGTATTAACTGTAGCCCTTCTCAAGTATGGAGGTGGGTGAATCAGGGGCTGATCAGAGCTCACAGTAGTGCTACAAGGCCACAAATAACAGCTCCTAACCGACTGCTAAGGCTAAGGTATTCTATTGAGGCCCTAGAATTTGATAGAGTCCTAAATATTCTGAAATTTAAAAGCATGCACAACACGATCCATATAGATGAAAAATGGTTCTACATGACCAAAGCTGCTCATAGATATTACCTTACACCTACTGAAATAGAGCCACATAGAACATGTCAAAACAAGAAGTTCATCACGAAAATCATGTTTATGTGTGCTGTATGCCGGCCAATCTTTGATGCAAATGGAAATGTGGAATTTGATGGGAAGATAGGTATTTTCCCTTTCATAGAAAAAGCCCCAGCAATCAGAAAATCCAAGAACAGGCCAGCAGACACACTAGAGATGAAACCCATACAATCAATAACAAAACAAGTTATCAAGGAATGCTTGTACCAGCTATAAAAGCCAAATGGCCTACACATGCAAGCAAACTGATATTTATTCAACAAGATAATGCTAGACCCCATATTAAGGACAGTGACCCAGAGTTCAGAATTGTAGCAAGTCAAGATGGATTTGACATCAGGTTAATAAATCAGCCTCCAAACTCTCCAGACATGAATGTCAATGATTTAGGTTGGTTCAGATCTATTCAGAGTATTCAAATACAATCTTCATGCATAAACTCTCAGCAACTAGTCAATGCAGTGATTGCTTCTTATGAGCAGCTATCCCCAGTTACTCTAAATAAAGTTTTCTTGAGTTTACAAAACTGCATGATCGAAGTGATGAAAGTTAGGGGACAAAATTCCTATAAAATTCCCCACATGAAGAAGGATAGCTTAATTAGACCGGGGAACTCTTCCATTGGACTTGGAAGTGCACGAAACCTTGGTGAAAGAATGTATTGCTTATATGCTTGAAAATTGTAGCTTGCATGAACTTGAAGATCTAGAGAACAGATTGGGTTTGAGAGTGGATGATTGGACAATCTGAAACAACTAGAAACAACTTGAAGAATGTTTTTTGCAACTGTGCAGTATATTTTGTACATTTTGGTATATGTAGTAGTAAGATGCATAGATATTTTGTAAGATGCAGTTATTTTTTGTAAGATGCAGTTATATAAGATCAAGTGTACTTTTCAAGTTAGGTCTCTAAGATGCGAATCCCATATGCAAAGGCATCTATAAATTTTGTATTCAAGTTAATGAATACAAAACCAAAATGAATGCTACATATGCAGGAGCATCAACCCTGAAAGACCTCGGTCCTAACTCAACAAACAAGTTTCAGACAAGGCTAATCTCAACAAGCAGCAATCAAGGACAACAAACTTAACAAACAAGAACATATGCCTTCAGACAAGGCGAATCTCAAGAAGCAGCAATCAAGGACAACAAGCTTAACAAACAAGAACATATGCCTTCAGACAAGGCTAATCTCAACAAACAAATGTCTTCAGACAAGGCTAATCTCAACAAACAAATGAGCATAGTAATCATCATTTCAGACCCCCCGTATTCACATACCACTCCCAAACACAATAGCAAGAGGGTCAATACATGCACAATAGTATACTGTAATAGGAAAAACGAGCCAGTAGGAGCAAATCTAACCGGTCTGGCTTGTAGGCTGGAAGCCATAAGCGAATCATTTCATCCAATCATGGCTGAAGTGCCCGCCTCCTAGCCATTTCCCGATCGGCTTCCTCCTCCATTTCCTCCGTGTCCGGCAAATGAAAAGCGGGCATCTTAAACGGAAAAAACATGAGCTCCGGACAGAGACAAACATACTCGGGCTCGCCCGCGACGGAGGCGTCGGACACGGCGGCACTCAGATTCCTGTTCTCACCCATTTTTGACCCAAGATCGAGAGTATCTGTTTCTTCTGATGGCTGTTTGAGGCAAGGGGGAGGTAGATTGCTCAAAGTTTCGAGCTTATCTTGGGAATTCATCACAGCTAGAGAATGGAGGCGGCGCAGATCTAGGGTTCGAAGAACAGACGAGAGGGAGAGGAGAGGTATGGAGAGAGATATTTTGATGTTGGGTGGGTTAGGTAGAGAAGAATAGGATCGGTGGGTTAGGTAGAATAAAATTAGGTGGGTGTGTAATTAAATTAAAAGTGGGCCATGTTTAGATTGTTAATTATTTCCTTTTTTGGAAATGGGACAGAAATAGCGGAACAGCCCGATAAGGTAAGTAGGACAGAAATAGCGGAACGGAGGGAGTATATTATTAAAAAAATACTTATTTTTATATTTACAAAAAATTAATATTAAGAGCCAATGGGATGATGCCAAGTGGCAACATCCCATTGGCCAATAAAAACCCAACCACTCGGTGGCATTGTGCAACAAAAGCCACCCGAGTCACTCTTTCTCTCTCCTCCCTCACCTATTTTTTTTTTTTTTTTCTTCAAAACTCATGTAGCGATATTTGTAGTCTGAATTAAGTCTCATTATGTCTTATCAGAGCGATTTTTATGTACTACATTCATATATATTTATATATGTACTATACTATAAGAATATTGATTTGTGTCATTTTTCAATAAAAATGCATCGCATTTATTAAATGTTGATAACCTTATGATATAACATACATAAATCTATACAAATGTAATAAATACACTCAAATTTTTTAATGTCTTAAGTGAATCCATGAATGCCTATTTTGAAATCCCATGTGTAGTTACCATTACTGGGCTCCAACGAGCATATGATCATATGGGCTTTTCAAATAATAATAAAATAGTTTTGTGGAAAATAGGTTAGGGCCCGAATTATCTATATATCAATCAAGGAAATTATTTCAGCCCAATCATCATTATATAGTTCATTTCCTATAAAAAGTAAATATATATTCAATGCATGTGTATAAATAGAAAGAAACCAATCCGGATTTTCTGGCCCATTATGTGAGGACCACTCACTGGCCCACCAATCACACGGTACCACATGTGTTTTTATTGGTAAACAAACATTTTAATATTAAATACATGGTCCACCAATACACGCGTGACGTCGCGTGATTGGTGGGCCAATGAGTGGTCCGCCCAAAAATGGGCCAGATGATCCTAAGCGGAAACAACAGCACAAAAATCTAAGTAGGAATTTGTCTAATCACGTAGGAAGAGAGCACATCCACGTCAAACTAATCAAGCGAAATAATTAAACATTTGGAATCGCCTAAACCATCATTATGATGTAAACACCTCACTAATTTTTAAGAGTTCATAATACAAAAGAGACTAATTTTTTCAATAATGACAAAATATAAACTTAAATAGAAATAAATACATACGTATAAACACGAAAGTGCGTGCGCTGCTGCATTGTGGATGAGTGCACTCAAAGCATGAACGTGTTGACTCCAAAGCTATAAACTAATCACCTTCATCATGATGTACAGAACAGTACATAATATATTAGTTTAGTGTATAATAATGGACGTTATTAATGATTGATTTATATAATAAATCCCATGAATAATAGAAATAATAATATAAAGGAATGAAAGGCCAGAAATTGTGAAGATTTGAGATGTTGACGCGGAAAACCACATGATAACTTTCAGCTTTATTTGATAGCCGTTCGAGCAACGCGTCGGACACAAGCCACCTTATACTTTATATTTTATCCCTCCCAACAATATTTTCCTTTTTCTGTTCTATCATGAGAGATAAATTATCATTAGTATAAATAATCATAACAGAATTATTATTTCATCCATACACCATACTCACGCACTCTCTCTCTCATGAAGCTGCTATTGCTAAGCATCCCTCACTCTCTCTCATCATTCACGAAGCCACAAACCATCCCTCATTCTCTCTTATTCTTTTCTCTAATTGTATACATAGGTTGGATTTTCAATTAAAGAACATGCACATTATCTAAAAAGTTAACTGCAAATTAAAAGAAAGTTCAGATGGCCAATCTTGTATCTCCAGCAAAAATGTAACTTTAACTTTAGAAAAATCAATCGATTATTTAATTTCCTCATTAACAATTCCGTTGGACGGATGTATAGATATCAAATTACCATATTGTCAAATATTAATTTAAGTTATGAATTCGTTCCAAAATTATGAAAAACCAAATAAAAAAATGTAACACAAATAGTCCTACATCCAATTCCAAATCTTCATCAACACATTTCATAGAGTTTCGCTCTTATCTTAATCTGCACTTCTAATGAATATATTATAAACATATTTACGTAAACCGACTAATTTGTGACACTTCAACCATAGTTTTCATATCATTTTCCTCAAGGCGTTATTTTTCCACCATAAGCTTCATAGTATTATCTTAAATTGTGTTTTCTGAGTGAAAATTTTAATAATATCTAAAAAATATTGATGGGTTCAAGCCCCCCTAAATCATGCTGCATCTCGGTTAATTTATTTAGTACTACTATATTTTAGTTTATTTAAGAAAAAAAATCATAATTCAACCCTTTAATTATAAATATTAACTTAGTTTTATATACATGGGACAGAACTTATGCAACGAATGTAACATTTGGTAATTTGCAAAAAGTAATAGCAGCTCTCGATCCCAAGTCAACGGAGAGAACCCGATTAATCAAATCTCAGATAAAAGAATTTGCAAATTTAATTAAATTATCTAAGAAATCTAACAGAAATAATGATTTATTGAATAATTTTCCATAATTGTAGGTAAGCATATAAATGGAACTGTAACGTCAACATCAACGCACCAAATTGTCGGAACTCTCACAAAAAATAAGGTTGATTTGGAAAGTCAATTATTACTTGCACCAAATAAGTAGTGGACCCCACGCGCATTACCATATAATTATCACCAATTAGAAAATAAAAATAGTCTCCTATAAATGATTTATGACCAACTGGAATTAGCGCCTTTTCCATCTAATTTCCGCTTCTACAACTGTCTATCTATGCTTATACCCCCTACTTTTTTACCCAACGGGGATGACTCCACAGGCTCCACTCATTGTTCAAAGGAAGATTTGCAAAAATAGTGAAATTTATACACTATATTGAAAAATTAGACAAATTGGGTGTAAATTGTACCCAATAGATAATGTGACTATTTTATCCTTCAACTTCAATTTGACTTGATTGGAATGAGCATGTATCTGCTATATTTTCATAACTGTTTGAATCGAAGCATTCACAATGCATGAATCATTTAACAACGAGAGATTTACTTTTTCCTTCAAATAAGGATGTTAATTTCTCATCCACAAAAGGACTAAAATAAAAAAATTAATCATTTCGGTTTCAGTAACTTTGATTTTTATATTTATTATTTATTTTACAATCATAAATTGTTTGCATTAAATAATTAGATTATAATTATATAGCCGTAATCTACTTAAATTGCAATTAATATGTTAAATAAAGAATTAATAAGGAATCAAAAATTAATTATAAAATAAACAATAAATATAAAATAATGTTATTGAAACATTTCTGAAAAGCTACATTTCTGAACATGGCAGACAATTTCAATCAAAGTCAAATTGAGGGCTAAAATAGTCAAATTATCTATTGGGTGCATTTTACATCCAATTTGTCTATTTTTGCAATATAGTGTACTATTTTTGCAAATCTCTAAGTTTATCTGTTTGCTATGACTCATAATCCAATCACATTTTGATTGAAATTCTTGAGTCTACTCATAATCCAATCACATTTTGATCCGGGAACAAGATTTAATATTCGATGCGCGAAATACAATTTCGGTAGTAATAATAATTTTACATATTTTTTCCTTTATACTAATAGCTTTTGCGATCTTCATTAATCTTATTTTGTGTTCTATATTTGTGATTTGTTGTTTAAATAGATAATAACACAACATATGACAATAAAATAAAAAAAATTATGAGGTCCAAAATCCAAAGTGCTGCCCCCACATTCCAATTTCACATGTTGCATCTTTGTATTTTATCAAAATTATTCTCACCACATTCCCATTAATTTCTTGAATCTCCAGACTTCAAAGTTCAGACCACCTCAATACAACTGTCCAAAATAATAAATATTTTATTTACACTCAGCCCCTTTGAAATTGACTTTTTCCCGAACCCTTTATATACACCCCCACATTTCCCAATCTCTTCAAACCGAAACCACACTCCATTTCTCTCTCTAAAAACAACAAACAAGACCGCGTACACATCGAAGATGGGAAATTACGTCTCATGCACTCTCTCAGCTCCGGTGGGGAAGGCATCGCGCAGGGCTACAAAGGTCATTTTCCCCTCCGGCGAACTACGGCCGCTCCACGAGCCCACCAAGGCGGCGGAGCTCATGCTGGAGCTCCCCAACTCCTTCCTCGTCAACACCAATTCTCTGCACATCGGCAAGAGATTCAATGCTCTCAATGCCGACGAAGATCTCGAGATCGGGAACGTGTACGTGTTTTTTCCGATGAGTCGGGTGAACGCGGTGGTGACGGCGGCGGACATGGGTGGCCTGTTCTTGAAGGCGAACTCGAGAGGGAGCGTGAGGATCTCGCCGGAGTACGGCGGCGATGTGCAGATTGTGGATGAGAAGCCGAAGCTGAATTTGGATGATATCGAGGATTTCTCGGCGGCGGAGTTCAAGCATAGATTGTCGATGTGCAGATCGAAGAAGCCGTTGCTGGAGACGATTGTCGAAGAACCTGCCTTTATCAGATACTAATAATAATGGAAAATTCAAAATTCGGTGAGAATATATATATACACTAATACATACTATTATATATATATTTGCTTTTTCGAGTTTGCTCTTACAACTTTAGGCGAAGGCGAACGCGTATATTTTTTTCTTTTCCTTTTTAATTCAGATTATATAGAGTTTGAATTTATTTTCGAAGATTTGTATACAAAATATAAATGGAGATATTCATTTCGATAGTTTTGATTTGAATAATTCTTTGATGAAACGCTACTACGCTTGAAGACACAAAAGGTTATTTAGGCCATTTTTTTTCGTTAGACGCGCATATGATATGATGCCTAAAGACACTTTGAATTATTGATTTGATTTAGTTTATAGTTCCATCAATAATATTACAACGGTTCATTTCTAGATCATGGTTCGAAAAGTAGATTTTCTATCGAATGGTAAAAAATCACTTCTATAAAACTTCTATACAGTAATATCATTGAGATTGAACAAAAATATTATTATAGAGAAATTATTACTAAGTAGGTTACATACAAAAATTACAAATTTTTAAATACTTAATACATATTGTTTGGTATTTGAAAATGTGTCCCTTTATATTATAAAACCACAAATGTACATCTAAAATTTAGAAGATTAATATTAGTGTATATAATTTGGAAAATGTATGTGGTACATATATGCATTTAAAGTATTCATTATGTATGTTATACATTCAAGTATTTTGTCGTTGTCAAAAACTACTTTAGATAAATATTTAATTTCTTGAGTTTATGTAATATTGTTATATAGTTTTGAATATTTAATATAGAT